>WTSP01010214.1:10588-27536 GCA_025331215.1 Actenoides lindsayi
AAAACAGTGGTGTTCTCACCCAAAACTAGTCTGAAAGATCTGAGCACAGAGACTATGCTGTGCTCATGAGGTCCCCTCGATCACGAGCCTATCTGTATTTTGTATCTCTCCCTAGACTTCCTGGTGTTTTGTGGGCCCATCAAGCTACAAATAGCTCACCCTTACGCTCCCAGTCCAGATCCAGCTGAGCTACTTCAATCTTGGCAGCCTTGTCTACTGTTCATAGTTTCAGTGCTCTTCAGTGGCACAGCTTTTGGGCACACAGGCATCTATTTACATGATGCACCTTTAGAACCACGTTTTCCACTCGGGCAGCGCTGTCCTGCCACAGTGCAGCAGCCCAGGTGGGTTTACCTCTGCGCTGCCAATTGGCTGCCTTCTACTCCTGCAGCCACCCCCCCAAGGTGTTAGCCACCATCCAGGAGTCACAGTAGAGATAGAGCACTGGCCACTTTTCTCATTCGGCAGTCTCTAGGGCTTGTTGTATTGCCTTTGCTTCGGCAAATTGACTTGACTCTCCTTCTCCTTCAGTGGCCTCAGTGACTTGTCCTGTGGGACTCCACAGAGCAGCTTTCTACTTCCAGTGGTTTCCTACCACACGACAGGATCCATCAGTAAACAAAGCACAACGCCTTTCATCTTCTGGTAACTAGTTATATGGTGGCACCTCTCGCGCACAAGTCACCTCCTCAGGCAGTCCCCCAAAATCTCTGCCTTCTGGTCAGTCCATGATCTCTTCCAGGATCCCCGGATGGTTGGCTTTCTCCAGGCAAGCTCGTTGCGTGATCAACACTACCCGTTTGCTCCGTGTCGCACTGGTTGCGTGGTACATAGAGGGAATGTTTCCTTTGAACATCCAATGAAGCACAGGTAATTGTGGCGCCAAGAAGAGATGTGCTTCTGTATCAACAACTTCTGATGCAGCTCAAATCCCCTCATATTCTGCAAGTATCTGTTTTTCAGTCGGGGTGTAGTGGGCTCCTGATCCCTGATGCCGACGGCTGCAAAACCCTCAGGGTCAACCTCGAGTTTCTCATGATGTTTGCTGCCAGAGGGCTCCAGGTGAGACCATGCTCCCCAGCTGCTGTGTGGAGTACATTCTGCACAGATGGTCCTGTCTGAACAGGCCTAAGAGCTACTGCATGAGCTGTCTCCTGTTTGATGTGCTCAGAGGCTTGTTGTTGTCTAGGGGCACACTCAAAATGGCAGTTCTTTCAGGTTACTTGGTAGAGAGATCTCATAAGCTGACTGTAAACTGGAACATGCATTCTCCAGAACCCCACAAGGCCCAGGAAAGCTTGTGTTTCCTTCTTCTTTGCCAGTGGGGACATAGTTGCTGTTTTGTTGACAACATCCATAGGCACATGACAGCATCCATCCTGACACTTTATTCCCAAGAGCTGAATCTCTTGTGCAGGTCCCTTGACCTTGCTTTTCTTTATGGTGAATCCAGCTCTCAAAGGAATCTGAATAACTCTTTTCCCTTTCTCAAACTTTTCTTCTGCCTTGTTGCCCCACACAATGATGTCATCAATGTATTGTAGATGTTCAGGGGGCATCACCCTTTTCCAGTGCAGTTCAAAGTAGTCCATGACAAATGGTAGGGCTGTGCTTTCACACCTGGGGCAGTCGATTCCATGTGTACTGGACACCCCTCCATGTGAAAGCAAACTGTGGCCTGCACTCTTCTGCCAAAGGAATTGGAAAAAAATGCATTGGCAATGTCAGCTGTAGCACTCCCCCTTGGCTGCCTTTGACTCCAGTTCACACTGTAGCTCTAACGTATCTGCTACAGCAGCACTCAGTGGTGGTGTCACTTCATTCAGTCCACAATAGTCTACTGTTAACCTCCACCCTCTGTCAGACGTTTGCACTGGCCATCTGGGGCTATTAAAAGTGAGTGGATTTTACTGGTGACACCTTGGCTCTCCAGTTAAAGAATCAGCTCGTGGATGGGAGCCAAAGAGTCTCAGTTCATGCGATATCGCCATCGGTGCACTGTCCTCATGGCAATTGGCACCTGTTGTTCTTCACCTCGTAGCAGTCCCACAGCAAAGGGATCTTCCGAGAGGCCAGGCAGGGTAGATAGCTGTTTAATCTTCTCTGTATTCCCCGTGGCTACACCAAAATCCCATCGGTATCCCTTCGGGTCCTGGAAGTACCCCCTCTTGAGGTAGTCTGTGCCAAGGATACGAGGGGCCTCTGTTCTGGTCACGATGGAATGCTCTTCCCACTTGTCCCCAGTTAAGATCACCTCAGCCTCCAGTACAGATAATTCTTGGCATCCCCTCATCACTCCAGAGATCCAGATACGTTCTCTGCCTCTATACCCTGGTGGTACCAGTGTACACTGTGCACCAGTGTCTACCAAAGCTTTCTCCTTCTGCGGGTTCAATGTGCCAGGCCATTGAATCCACCCAGTCCAATGCACCCAGTCATCCCTTTCCTCCTCCTGGCCAGAGGCAGGGCCCCTCTATTCCTGTTTCTGCTCAGAATATTCACTGTCTGATCCTTGCTGTGTCAGACCAGAAGTCCCCTCCTCAGGATCAAGGAAGGTCATCTTTGTCTTCCGGTATCTGGGAGATTGACAATGGCCTCCTTATGTTTCTGCAGTAACTACCCTGACAGCTTTCTTGGGTGGCCTCTTTTTGACAGCTGTCTTCCCTCTCAGTTCACATACATGGGCTTCCAGCTTAAAGGAGGGTTCACCATCCCATCTCCTTGTGTCCTCCCCCTGTTCACACAGGAAGAACCAGAGTGTGCCAGGTGGCATGTGCCTGAGGCTCCCTTTCCCGCTGACTGGGGCAGGAGAGGGCTGATTTCTTGGGGTGCCCCTGATATCCAGGGTGCTGGCCTGTAGGGATGAGGAGGTACCAAGATTTTCTTCAAAGTTTTGGAGCCAAGAAGGCACTGTCTCCACATCTGATGTGTCCAAACCAGAGACCTTTTGCATGTCCATTTCCGGATAATACATCACCTCTAAGCTGGCAAAATATGACCATGGGACACCTTTAATCACCTTTCTCCACATAGCCCTGTGTGCATGGGACATCCTCTGGGTCTTTGAGGTCCTTATCATCTAGCTCACTGTAGATGACTTCCAGCGCCACTGATTCTCTCAGGTACTGGATGCCTTCATCTGCAGTGGTCCCCTTTCCTGGGAAGCTGGAATTCGTAAGATCCTCCTTGTAGGGGTAACTTGCCTTCATGCTGAGAAAGGAGCCATCTCCAGAGACTGGAAATTGCTGCCTCTTTTCCAGTTCTTCTAATGGCTCTAATCCTGTTTGCACTTGGCACGGTTGATGGCAGGATGGGACTGTCCCATACCCCTGACAGCACATGCTGTAGCAGAGTCTCCCTTAGGTACGAGCTGTCTATGCTGAAGGCGGATGGTTTGAGGAAGGCATGAAGCTGGAGGCCATTGACCCCCTGAATCTGGGCAACATTTGTGTGGCCACTGTTTGCAAGGTAAGTTCTGTGGGGCGTCTCCTGTGTTTACCTGACATAACTCAGCCTCTCCTGCAAATAAGTAAGACCGGGTAGGATTTTGCACGAGAGAGAGGAGATGGCTGTCGAGAGCAAGGCAGGTGGAGTGTGGAGGGAATTGGGGCATTACATCAGAGGTCTAAGAAGCTGAGGAGACCAGTGGTTGTCTGCAGTTGCCTACGTGGATAGCATGAAGGTGAGCATGCTTGGGCTGCAAGCTAACCCTCCAGTGTGTGCGTGACTGGCAGCCACCTTTCCTCACTCTTGGGCAGGCAGTAGGGAAGACTTGTTCTCCAGTTCTTGGAGTACATAAAGAAAGGCCTCTGTAGTGCTGTCTTGAGGAGGGAAAGGGTAAGAGTTGTGGGGTGACCTCTGTGTGGGGTATGGGATGTGTCTGTATGGGCAGCATTCGCTGGTGTAGGAAGCTGAGGATGGACATGTCTCCTGCAGTCCCTCTCAATGAGATGGCAGTGGGCTCCACTCCTGTGATAGTGTTGAGAAGTAAATCGTTTGGTCAGGTTTCCTCAGTGAGGTGTGTTGCATGTCCTAAAGTATGTCATCAACTTATGCTCCTCAAGAAGCTGTTAGCCCTTCTAGAACCCAAGCAGAGGACTTTGACACCTGGAACTTGGAAAGGAGATGCTAGGAAAGCTCTTCGTGTCTGTAAAATGTTCCCTTCAGCCATTGCTTGGACATGTGAAGAGATTGGGGCAGATGTGCCTACCACGTTTAGTAGATAGCAATTATCTGTGAGGGACAGAATGGGACAGGTCTTGTTGCTAGGGAAATAGCATGTCTGAAGATGGTGCCCTCCCCTTCTGCCTGGTAACAAGTTCATGACCTGGGTGGTGTAGAGGGTCTCTGGGCTGCCAGTAAAGTTTGTTTCCGAGGGAGAACACAGCTACTGACCATTTATGCCTGAGTCCTTTGCACAAAGCTATTACTGTTGGTCCCAGTCCTGCAGAAATTGCTGCAGTGGGGATAAGCTTGTGTCGACTGATGTATCAGGAGAAACTGCAGCATGCCCTGGAGTGTGTAACATTGTATTTTACTGTCTAGTGACAATTGCGATCTATCTGTGGGGACTCCTGGGGGGGAGCCTTTGAGAGGAGAGGCTTTAGAGCAAGCAAAGCTCTACACTCATGCCCTTCACTCTCATCTCAGATCCTCTTGGACGGGTATCTCATGATCAGCATTGATGGAGCCACGTCTGATGACAGCTCTGACTGGTTCTGCTATCATGCCTCCTCGCACGCCATCTTCCCCATCAACTTCTGTCAGAAGAACAACATTGATCTGACCCCTCCAAAAGGTGAGATTTGGACTCTGCCCTGTGGTACAAACCTGCATGCAAAATCTGCTGGGCTGTGCTTTTTTGAGAAGTGTCAGGTTCAGATGAATCAAAATCACAAGGTCCCAATCTGCCTGGTTTTTGGGGAGATAGGGTTGGTTCAGAGAGCCAGCCCATTGGAGCTGCGCCCATATACCAACTCTTGGTACTGGCTGGAAAGAAGTAACATCTCCAGAGGGCACTAATGGCATGGTGGTTAGCTTCTGGCAGATCAGTAGGAGAGGTGTGCAATCCTCAGACTGAACAGAATCAAAGGTTTAAAGGACAAGGAGGGATAAAGAGACCCATTGCTGCATGACTCGATACTTAAAAGTGGCAGGAGTCCCCTCTGTTCTTCTTGTATGAATAAATCTGACACCAATATTTCTGCAGAATCCCGAGAGGCAATCACCCAAGGAGTGTTTCCGCTGCCTCATCTGGCCATACCCAAAAAAGGCCTGCTCTGAACTTGTGTGTTGCAGTGCTATTGTGTCTTCCTATGATGTCGGGGGAGGGGGGAAGATTGGCCGTAATGGTGTGTTTTGAACATACTTCTCCCTGCCTGCTGCTTCTCCTCACCTTTCTCTGTGGTCTGGAGATAGGACTGACACAGCTGTCCAGTTGCAGCCTGCGCTTTTCTGTATTTGCTCGCTGGAGGGGGGTGCTGGGCTGCCATGGAATCTGCCCACTAGATTTATGTCCAAGACCAGGCTGTACCTGCAGGTTCATGAAACTGCTTAGCGACCAGTTGCTATGCCTCCTTCCTGCCTATTCTGCCTTTTCCCTCAGCTGGTCTACCCAGTGACTGCCTCTTTCCCTCTGACCATTTCTTCCTGCTGCAGGGCAAGATCCTAAGACCTTCAACTGGGAAAGTTACTTGGAAAAGACTAAATCAAGACCTGTTCCACCACGGCTCTTCAACACAGTGAGTGCTGCCAGGAAGAAGAGAGGTGTGGGGATGCTTGCAGTCAGCAAGGAGGAACACAAGAGCTCTGGCTGTCACAAAGTGGTTGAGGCAGAAGGGACCTCTGGAGGTCATCTTGTCCAACACCCCTGCTTCAAGCAGGGTCACCTAGAGAAGATTGCCCAAGACCATCTCCAGGCAGCTTTTGAATATCTCCATGGATGGAGACTCTACAACCTCTCTGGGCAACCTGTGTTAGTGCTCAGTTGCCCTGACAGTAAAAAGTGTTTCCTGATATTGAAAGGGAGCCTCCCATGTTGGAGTTTGTGCCCGTTGCCTCTGGTAGTGTCACTGGGCACCACTGAGAAGAGTCTGGCTCCAACTTTGCACCCTCCTTCATACACATTGATAACAACCCCCTGAGCCTTCTCTTCTCCAGGCTGAACAGTCTCAGCTCTCTCAGCCTTTTCTCATATAAAAGTTGCTCCAGTCCCCTCATCATATTTGTGGCACTTTGGTGGACTCTCTGCAGTGTGTTCATGTCTCTCCTGTACTGGAGAGCCCAGAAATGGACACAGTACCCCAGGTGAGGCCTCAACAGTGCTGAGTAGAGAGGAAGGATCACTTCCCTCGATCTGCTGGGAACATTTCTCCTAATGCAGCCCAGGTTACCATTGGCCTTCTTTGTCCCAAGGGTACACTGCTGGCTCATGTTGAACTTCATCTCCACCAGGATGCTTAGGCTCTTTTCTGCCAAGCCTCTTTCCAGCCATTTGGCCCCCAACATGTGCTGGTGGTGCCTGGGGTTGTTCCTCTCCAGGTGCAGGACTTTACATTTCCTTTTGTTGAACTTCAGGAGGTTCCTGTCACACCATTTCTCCAGCTTGTCATGGTCCGTTTAGATGGCAGAACAATCCTCTAGTATATCAGTCTCTCCTCCCAGTGTCGTATCACCAGCAAACTTGCTGAGTTTGACACGATGCTATCATGTCATCTAGATAAATAATGAGGATGTTGAACCGGATTGGATCCAGTATTGACCCCTGGGGCACACCACTAATTACTGGCCTCCAAGTGTACCTCATACCAGTAATCACCAACCTCTGGGCCCAGTCACTCAGTCAGTTTTCAGTCCACCTCACTGTCTCCTCATCCAGCTTATACTTCTAATCAGTGTCTCTGAGTGTCCACAGCCTTTCTGAAGTCAGGATAGACAATATCCAGTGTCTCTACTGGGCTGCTCTTTGCTGCCGGTCAGCGCTTCCAAGGAGAGCCTAAGGCACAGGACTATGTATTCTCCAAGTGAAGACCCTGTTTGGCTGGTCAGGACAAGCAGCGTCCCTCTGAGTGTGACCTGCGATTCTCTAGTGTTTCCAGGAGCTCCAGGTTCCTGGTGGGTTCTGCACCGCTTATTACCTGTGGCCATGTGGCTGGCACAGGGGTGGAGGGGAGTCAGCTTTGCCTCAGCAAAACTGCTGCAGCACCTGAGCCCGTGCCCACCCTTCTAATTTCCCAGGGCTGTCTCAGGTTAATAATGGGTTTGATCGGGTGTCCCTTAACTGCTGCCTGCTGCTCCCCCTGGGGCAGGACCTTGCTTCTAAAGGCTGGGCTGAGATGCACTAAGGACACAGCTCGCCTTGGATCTGGTCACGTGTGCCCCCTTCTGGTATGCGACTTGCTGGTTCCGTTGTGTGACTGTGGGCTTGTTCTTCCTCAGCACGCTTTAAGCTGGAGGCAAGCCTGTTCTGGGATGCTGGTAACCAGATATGGCTTTGGGCTGGGTGCAATCGTCTTGGGTTTTCTTTTTTCAATTTTTTTTTTTCTGCACCCAGGACTGCCCAAACCACGGCTTCAAAGCAGGCATGAAGGTGGAAGCGGTGGACCTGATGGAGCCCCGGCTCATCTGTGTGGCCACAGTGAAGCGTGTAGTTCACCGTCTCCTTAGCATCCATTTCGATGGCTGGGACAACGAGTATGACCAGTGGGTGGACTGCGAGTCTCCAGACATTTATCCTGTGGGCTGGTGTGAGCTGACAGGCTACCAGCTTCAACCGCCTGTCGTTCCAGGTGAGCGAAGATTTTACTGCGCTTTCTAACACCAGAGGGAAAGGTTTCCTTCCTCCTGCTCTGTGAGTGGCTCCTCCTTTTTTGGGGCCTTGTAGGGAGGAGAAAATTGCCTCCTTGACTTGTGCTGGCTACTGTAAGTCTCCTCTGCTGCCACACATTCTAGCAGCTGGCAGAGAGAGGAGTCCATGGTGGGGAGAAAACAGCCTGAGATTTGAGGTCGGCTCCGGTTTCCCTCTGTTCCCCCACCTCTGCGCCAACAGAGAATTGCTCCCGATGAAGTCGCGTAGAGTTCCGGGTGGTCCTGTCCCTGCACAGCTCCCTTTTACTGAGCATACCTACAACCTCAGCCAGGTAGCAGGGGGAGCTCGGCCCCTGCTCCCTTTTCTTGGCAATTTTCTGACTCTTGTCTGTAAAAGGTAAGAGCGTCCCTCTCAAGAGTTTGTTCCTTCCCTTGTCACAGGGAGGCCACTGCCTCACCTTTGCAGATGATTTCCTTCTCGTCCCAAGCTGTGAATCTTGTTTCTTTACTGCCCCTGCCATATCTACTGGGCCTCTCTCCCCTGTGCTGCCCCAGCCTGCTGCCCTGGCCCCTCGCCTGGAAGCACGGACAGCAACCGCGCTAGAGCTTTGCTTTCCCCTCAGCTGGTTGTCTTGGGAAGAGGGCGTTGGCTCGGGGGGACGGGTATATCTTGTTTCTCGCTTATGTCACTTCATCCCAGTTACCTACTGGTTATGGGACTTGGCTTTCGTTTCCCTCTCGTCTCCATGACAGAGCCCACAACTCCAGTGAAGGCCAAGGAGGTGCCCAAGAAGAAGAGGAAGAAACCCTATGGAAAGAAGAGTGAGTGATGTTTGATTAGTGCCCTCCCGCTCACTCGCAGGCTGGGCCCAGTTAGAGGAACCCTGTCCATGTCCTGTCAGAGCAGGAGACAGAGGCCTTGTCTTGCCATGGATGCCCTCTCAGTCAGCTGTGGCTTTGACAACACAGCTTCATCCTTCTTAACTGCCCTGTTACCTAAAAGAGCAGAGAGCTGTGTGCATGGGAAGGATCTGTTCTGCAGTCTGTTTTCTGTTGGCTGAGGTATAGCTGGTGCTTGCTTCCAGGCGCGAGGCTGTGCTGCTTTCCCTGCTGTGTCCATGGTCAGAGGGAGACTGTGCTGGCAGCTGGAGGGTAGCTGGAGAGCAACTCTGCCTGCTTTGTGCTGAGGGAAAGAAGGCCTTAAGATGGCCGAAGAGGCCAGTAGTGGGGCCGGACCATGTTACTGTTTCATCTTGTCGTTGTTGTCGTCACTGTTGCAGTAGGTGTGGCAAATCATGTGTAGACAGGCGAGAAGTTCCTTCCTGGGGGGTGGAGAGGAAAGGACATCTAAAGAATATAAAGACGTTCAACCTAAATAAAAACATCAGCTAAAAATGAAAACATTAATGCTACAATGTCCATGCCTTGCAGCTTACATGCCCATTACCTAGGACTAGATCCAGACAGGTAAGCAAAGCTGACTCCAGACTGATTCCAACAGGACCTGCTCCTTGGAAGTTAAGCACGTGCTGAAGTGCCTTGCCTTTAATGAAGGAGAACATGGAGGAGCATATTTTGAGATGATGACTATAGGATTTTTCTCCAGTACACCATTTCTGTCAAGTAACCAGATGGCAACTAACGTAGCTTGCTGGTCAGTTGTGCTGGTCCCTGGCCTGTGGTTTCTCAGTGGAGCAGGGTTGCTGATGTTTTCAGAGGCAAAGAAACACGCTTTTCCCCATGCTCTGTTATCTCTTTTGTTAAGGAAAAAAGTTACCTGCCAAAACCCGCAACATCAAGCAGACTGTCAAGAAGCCTTCCACCCCGAAGATAAAACGAGAAGCAAAAGCTGCCAGCAAGGCTTTGCCAGAGCCACCACCTGATGAGAGTAAGGGAGTGAGCCACGTGCATCTGTCTTGCCTACGCCCTGCATGCTGCCAGCCCTCCCGAGGCTCATGCTGCCTCTTGGACATTAAATCATGGGTGCCCCCCAGGCAGGGAAGGGCAGCACTGTGACAAATGTCCTTCCCCACTCCTCCAGAGACAGGGAAAGTGGAAGAAAGCCTTTGCCTGCTTCCCCTGAGAATCTTTGGTGGCACCAGTACAGCTAGGTGTCTTGATAGTGCTGATGCCTGCTGGGGGGCTGGCTGCCCTACTGAGCAGTCTGGTTGCGTGAGGTCAGTTATGGAAGAGAGACAAGATGGACGTGTCAGAGGTGTGCTGTGATGTTCCAGTCCCCATAAGGGCTGTTGCAGCATGTGAACTCAGCCCATCGTGCTGAGCATCGAGACATGTGATGACCAGAAGAACGTCTGGCACCTGGGTCACCTGCCAACCCTAGTGGGTGCTGGGGAAGAGGATGGGGTGAGGTGCATTGTGCACATGGGGGTGGAGCCTTATGAAGGTCCCTGCTGATCAGAGAGGTTTCATTTCCCCCGCGTGGACCCAGGCAGGTAGAGAATAGAGCACACGGGCTTTTCCTTCCTGAGCCCTAGAAGTTCTCCAAGGGAGCAGGCAGCGGAATGCTGCCAGGGTTTAGTCCCACCCTGATCGCTGCTGTGACCATGGATGGGTTTGTGTCGGCAAGACAGGGCTGCCTGTGGTAAAGGACCCTCAAGAAGTGGGCTGGAAACCTGGGGCGTTTTGAGTATCAGCTTGAACAGGGCTGCTTCTGGGGTGCTGCAGGTAGGGCAAGGCAACATCTGTTGATTTTACTTACTCATTTTTTCCCTTTCTGTCTCTTACTAGTCATTGCTGTGCAGGTGAAAGAAGAAACCATCGACCCCTCAGAGTTAGAGTTTGGAGCCACAGAGCTTCCCATTCCTGTCAGCAGCATAAAGCAGGAGGCCACAGACTGATCCTGGAGTATCCCCCAGCTGCCCACAGCCACCCGCGCTTCACCTTGTGGCTCCTTGGGGAAGGTCGTAGCAAAAGGAAGCAGAAGACTAGAAAGAAGGGCCTTCCCTTTTTGAGGCGGACCGCTCTGCAGCATCACAACTCTGCTTTTCTGGTGGGCAAGAAAATTTCCTTCGGGCTTGTAATTTTGAGCCCTGGGAAACAGACTCCAGAAAGGCTGCAGGCGTGCTGATGGAGCGTGACCAGGGTGGCTGCGGGGGGTCGCGTGGGCCTGGCTTTGAGGCCACCTTTCCGAGCAGGAGTTCCCAGCGGGGAGGGAGGCTGCCAGAGCGCGAAGGGGCAGTCTGGGTTCTTGGCCGTGGCTCTGGGTGGTGAGCTGCAGTCTGGGCCGATGTGTGCAGGTCACATGCATCAGGAAATCAGCTGTAGGATGTTGGCGCTGTGCTCCCTGGCCTAGGCCCTGCCATACCTGAGAAAGTCAGGGCGGGAAGAGTGGAAAGAGGTGAGAAATCAAGGGATGATGATGCCTCTTGAGGGAGCGCGAGGCCTTTCTGAGTGTCGTCATTGCTTGGTTTTGAGCCCAGAGCTGCAGAGAACGTGGGGCGCGTTTTTTAAATTTTTTAGCAGTCCTACTGTAAATTTGATCTATGATCTGTCCCCTAAAGCCCCGTGAATTAAACTCGAGGAAGAGGCCAAAGGCTTGTGTACTGCTTTCCGGATCACCAAAATAACCAGGGTTAGCCAGGATGGGGAGGAGAGGGCCCTCAGGGGCTTGGTGGAAGTAAACAGCGTTTAGGGTATTTTTTTGAGGCGTGCAATAGGTTTTTTTCTTTGCACTCACCCCTCTCTACTTGCTAGTTTTGCGTGAGGGCTAAATATCGCAAGAGTGCAAGAGGTAACTTAGGCAGGGGGGCCATTTCCCATTTTGGAGCAAAGCTGTAACTCTCTCTTTCTCCAGATTGGCCATCAAAGTTCAGGACAGAAATCAGAAAGGTCAATATGGCAACAGTGATGAAAAAGTTTCTAAGCTCCTGTAGCAAAGTTCCTGTGAACTTCAGACAGGCGAGGAAGTGCCCTTCCTGTCAGTGCCTCTGCAGGGCCCGGCCGGCTGTGGGGCAAGAGCCTTGACAAACCCTACAGGGAAATGGTGGTTGTCCAGGACACCGCCTTGGTCCCGAAGTGGCTACTTTGGCCATGCTCCCCTCAAGCTCCAGGCAAGACTATGTGATGCCAAAACAGTTCCCTCTTTGCCCAGTGGTTCATTTGGAAAAAAAAAAAAATGTTGGCAAGCTGTCTAGAAAACACAGGGTAGAGACCAGGAGTAATTAACACAGTCCTCCTCTTTTCAATTCTGAAGAGGCAAACGGAGCCTTTCAGGGGAAAGGGACGAAAGGGCCATGGGGGAGCAGTGAAACACAAGTGGAAAAAGTGTGTCAAACCGGGCTGTGCCATCTCAGCCCAGCCCTGACTGACCCTGGGCCCTTGGGGAAACTGGGATGGGTTGAAGGTGGTAGGGGGTGTGGGATATTTATGGAAGGCATATAAAGGGGCTTGCCTGCCAGTGGCTGCTTGGCTGTCCTGGCAGCTCTGCCATAGACGTCTTAATGGGGGAGGATCTCATTTCAGGGCAAAGCCATCACGGTTCTTTCTGCCCCTGGCTTTTGGGCTGCCACCTTTCCCCAGCCTTGTCGAGCAGCTGGGCTTGTAGGGCCACCTGTCCTCATAGGGTGATCATTTACAAATACTTTTGGCTTTCTTCCTCCTGGTTTTTTTTTTCTGTAACAGTTCCATGCCCCCCATGGTCATTTAATGGCCAGAAGTGTTTTATCTTTTAAAGCCGCCTCAATTTGAACAAAATTCTGACTTTAAAAGGGGCCTGGAGAGGCTCCCAACTTGGGCTGCCCTGGGGAATGGGTTGGGTACACTTATGCTGGGATCACATGCGGGATCACTGATCCCATTCCACCAGTCGGACCACTGATCAAATTTTGCAGGACATGGAAAGGTTTTGATCTGCTTATGGTTTTAATTCTGAGGAGCTGCTGGGAATTCAGGCAATGTTTTTATGGATGATAACTTTTTAAGCTCTCTGCTCTAAGACTGGAGCCGGTGCAGGGCCTTGTGTTTCTGCTCTTTGCAGTCCCGCTCAGGGCTCTTCACTTGGTTTTGAAGCTGTGAAGGCACAGCGCTCTTAAAAACGAACGCAAACTCGTGGATTCCAACTTTTCCACAGCTTGGGGAAGAAAATACAAGTCTTTGGCTTTGTTGTTGGAGCCATCAAAGCATGCTGCGAACCCTACGGAAGGTTTCTGCACAAGGTCTTCCCAGGGTGACGTGCTTCTGTGTCCTGAAACAGCAGACACCACATCTTTGGCAAATCAGCAGCGCTTTGGTGTCACCATGGTCTCTCCTTTGCAACTTGTGCAATAGCCACGGCACCACGGTGGAGGGACAGCTCTAGAAAAACTGCTCTCACCAGACTGTAGGTACGGTCCCGCTGCGTCCTGCGCACGTTTCCTAAGCTCTGTTCTGCTTGAAGGCTCTGACTGGTGGTTTTCCTGATCTCTTTCTCTTGACGGGCTTGCTTGCAGACTTGGTCTTGTCAGGGCTGGTTCCCCCACCCTGGCCTCGGCCCCAGCCAGGGCAGCTTTGGAAAGCAGTGAAAAGCTTCACCTTCAGCCCCTGGGCTTCTGCAGGGGACCCACAGGTGGCCCCTATGCGGAGGTTGAGTTTGTCAATCCACCTGAAAAAATGGCAGAGGATCAGGGAAAGGAATGGGGCCAGGACAAAGGGAGAGGCGAAACTCTGACAGGAAGTGGGTGCAGGTCCTTCAAAGTCAGGCCAGGTTGCTCAGGGCCTCACCTGGGTGACTTTTGACTATGTGAATATCTGCCCACTCCAGCTTTTGGCTGCTTTCCCTACACCAGGACAGCCCAGGCTACTTCCATGCTTGCACAGGGGTACGTGCTCCATCTCTCCACTAGGGGAGAAGACAAGAAATGGCCAGCATGTCATGGGAGAAGAGCCAAAATAGCCAGTGTGGCATGGCCTTGTGCCTGGTTGTCCCCTAGGTGTTCTCCCCCCATCACAGCACTCACCTGCGCAGGGGAAGGAGCTGGCAGTCGCAGTGGAAAGGCACATCCCTCAGGTTGAGGATCTCCAGCCCTGTGAAGTTGCTCATGTCAGGGATGTTGCCCATTTTGTTGCTCTCCAAGTAGAGGCTTCTGATCTTAGGACCAAGCCCGGCAAAGGCACCCGAGGCAATCTGCAATGAAATGAGGGTGAGTCGGGATGGAGGGGGGGGTGTCCTCATGGGGTGGAGGGGACCAAATCTCTGTCCCTGCGCTGCTAGTCAGTCTGGGGGGGGGGGGAGCAGGGTCTGAGACAGCCTGTCCTGAACCTGGTGGTCCCGTGAAAGAGCTGCTGTAAATAGCAGCGTGTGTGCTCAGGGACTATTACTTAGCCAGTTTCGGTCACATTTTGGGACTCACCAGACCCTGCTCAGTCTTCCTGGAAAGCAGGTGACACACAGGAGGTCTTAGAGCAATCCCTGTTTGCTGTTAAACGTGGATGGTCCTTACAAGGGTGATGCTAACACTCTTTGGGTTTTGGTTTCTTCTTTTAGAAGATGGAGGAATTCAGTATGATTGTGGTGAGGAGCCCCACGGGAAAGCTTGTAATAAAAGCAAGAAAAATAAGGCCAAGGCTGAGGGAAGGTGGTGCTTTGGGGAAGGATCTGGACCCCACTGAAACTGGGTGTCCTTAACAACCGGAGGGAGCAAGGCTGTCCTAGGGGGCAGGGTGGAGCTTGAGCCCAAGGCAGCTTCTTCTCCCAGCCAGCTTATGGACCATCCTCTAAAGCTTTTGCAAGTTCAGGACATCCATTTGGACACTCGCATGGGGGCCACCAGCCCCGGGCACTGGAACAAGACGGGGACCTAGGGCTGTGCCCTGCATGGGTCCCGCCCCCCCAGCAGTCCCTGCCCACACGCACCCACTCCAGGCCCATGTTGTCCAGGTAGAGGTGCTGCAGGCTGGAGGCCACTGGCAGGAAAGCACCATCCCCCAGGCGCTTGATGGGGTTTCGGGACAGCTTCAGCTCGCTCAGGGCGGGCAGGCCTCGCAGGGCCACCGTGGGCACCTCCGCCAGGCGGTTTCCCTCCAGATGCAGCTTCTCCAGCATCTCGGCGGGAGCCAGCGCGGTGGGGGCGATGCTCCCGAGGCCATTCTCGGCGAGGTAGAGCCAGCGCAGCCCCCCGGCCCCGGCCAGGTCACCTTCCCCCAGCTCCCCGATGGCGTTGTGCCGCAGGTGGAGGGAGATGAGGTTGGGCAGGAGCCGGAAGGCACCTGCGGGCAGGCGGGTGAAGGCGTTGCGGTCCAGGTCGAGGTAGGCCAGCCGCGGGGCTCCCTCGAAGGCGGTGGCCTTCAAGGCGGAGAGGCGGTTGTCGGTGAGGTAGAGGTAGAGCAGGCTCTCCAGCCCCCGCAGCGCCCCGGGGTGCAGCAGGCCGATGCCGCAGCTCTGCAGGTGGAGGGACACCAGCTCCTTCAGGCCGGGGAAGGCGCCCGGCAGCACCGTCCCGAAGTCGTTTCGGCGCAGGTCCAGGAGGCGCGTGTCCCCGGGGAAGCCCCGCGGGATCTCCCGCAAGTCCCTGTTCTCGCAGGACCCGTGACGGAAATGGGGGGAGCAGGTGCAGCCCCGGGGGCAGCGCCCGCTGCCCGCTGCCCCGGGCCTCTCCGAGGGGGCGGGAGGGCTGGGGGGTGGTCGGCGGTAGCCGCATCTCATCTCGGGGGGCCTCAGGGAGTCGAGGGGCCGGCCGTGGAGGGCGGGGGGGGCGGCGCAGGACCCCTCCGCCTGCACCCGCGTCCTCGCCAGCCAGCTCTGGAAGGGGCGCAGGAGGCAGGAGCAGAGCAGGGGGTTCCCGGCCAGGCTGACCCTCGCCAGCCCCCTGGATCCAGCCAGGGGTGGCAGCCCCCGCAGCTGGTTTTCGCGGAGGTCCAGCGTGCGCAGCTGGGGGCTGCTGGCGAAGGCCGTGGGTGCCACATCTTGGAGGGCAGCGTGGTCCAGGAAGAGGTGCTTCAGGGAGGCCATGGCCAGGGCGTCCTCTGCCACATAGGTGATGGGATTGTGGCCCAGGTCCAGCCGAGTGGCCCCATCCAGTCTGGCCAGGGCCTCACCAGGCAGCGCTTGCAGCTCGTTGTGGTCCAGGCTCAGCCTGCGCAGGGTGGGCAAGGCGGCGAAAGCCTCGCTGCCCAGCACGTGGAGGACGTTGTGGGACAGCCGGAGCCACCTAAGGGCCTGCAGGCCCTGGAAGACCATGTCTGGGAGGTAGACCAAGGCATTCGCTCTCAGGTCAAGCACAGTGAGGGACCCCAGATGGCCAAAAGCACCTGGCTGGATCTCCTCAATGCGATTCCCCTCCAGGATGAGCTGCTGGAGGGAGGGGAGCCCATCCAGGGACTCCTGGTAGAGAAGAGCTATGCCATTGGAGGCCAGGTTGAGGTAGACCAGCCTCCCCAGCCCTCGGAAAGCCCCTTCCTCCAGCTTCTCCACCTTGCAGTGCTGCAGGTCCAAGTGCGTGAGGTATGGGGTGGCAAGGAAGGCTCCCACCGGAATGACCGTGAAGCTGTTGCCCCGAAGGTCCAGATTTTTGGTGAGCTGTCAGCCGCACAAATAAAACACTGAGTTACCCCAGGGCTGCCATCCATCCATCCCCACCTCCTCCCTCCCCCGTCCCCTGCCCATTCTTTCACCCACCTGTGGGATGGTGCCGGGGACAGATGTCAGGTTCCCATTGAGGCAGAGGACATGGGCACGGAGATTGTCACAGATGCAGGGTGTGGGGCAGCGGGTGGCAGCCGTCACCTCCAGCACCACGGCTGCCGTGAGCTGGAGGAGCCCCCAGAACAACCTCATGGCAGAGAACACCTGCAGACAGGGAGAGACAGGCCTGAGGCCAGGACAGGGTCAGGCTCCCATGTGTCCCCAAACAGCAGCGCCTACTGGTACCGGGTGCCATGGTGGCCATTGCTGTGACCTAGTGAGGCAGGTCTCACCATCGTTTGCTTGCACACCATGATCTTACAGGTTCTAAAAGTGGAAGAGCAACAAAGGAGAAAAGAGGGGAGACAACACTCGATCTGGTGATTACCAATGTAAATGAGCTCAGCGGGGATCTCAAGATTGGAGGCAGCCTGGGTTGCAGTGACCGTGCACTGGTAGAATTCACGGTACTAAGGGTCAGAAATCAGTCAAAAAGCACAGTCAGGACCTTGAACTTCAGAAAAG
>WTSP01010215.1:0-45398 GCA_025331215.1 Actenoides lindsayi
GCCCAGAGAGGTGGTGGAAGCCCCATCCTTGGAAGTTTTTAAGACCAGGCTGGATGGGGCTCTGAGCAACCTGATCTGGTGGGAGGTGCCCCTGCCATTGGCAGGGGGGCTGGAACTAGATGATCTTTAAGGTCCCTTTCAACCCTGACAATTCTATGATTCTGTACAGACACTGATAACCCAGAGGTGACTTTTCTTTCCCCTCCCATTCTGATATCTCTTCTTCAGTCATTTAGTGCTGAGCTGAGCTGATGCAAGATGATCACTCAATTTTGATGGCTGAAGTAGAGGAGAAAATGGAAAATGATGCAAATGCATTACCAAGGTGACTTGCGCTGAAGCAGTTCATTCCCTTGATTGGCCTGAGGAAGAAAAGCCAAATCCTTCCTCTGAAGATGAAGTATTAGAGGGAATCAGTCAGCAGTGAAACAGCTCATGAGGAAGTGCCCAAATCAGATGGCTGGTGCCCTGCATGTCCACACCAGGTAGGAGAGAAGAGGCACATGGCAGAGCATCTGTGGTGAGACAACATCATCAGCCATTCTAGGGGTGAACCTGCAGCGCTGGGGACTGATAACCTCGCCAGAAACCAACCCTTTATGCAAAAAATTCAGAAATAATCCAGAAAAACACCACAGTAAACCATCACTGGCACATCACTTCACACATGCTGGAGATTCAGGTGCCCCAAATGCACAACTTTAAAGCCCAAACACCAGCCACAACACAGCTGCTCTCCAATAATCGCAGCCAAGCCTTTGGACTGCAGCAATGCTGACCCTGCCACCCTGGTCTCTCCAGGGAGCTTCAACTGAGGTCATGAATTGACTGAAGCCCCAAGAGCCTGGGTGGCAGCTGAACAACAGTCCAAGTCCCATGATGGCCACTGGTCTGGGTATTGAACCAAGGGGGAATGATGCAGCAAGGGCTGAGCAAGCCTGGGAGGAAGGAGTGCATCAGCAGTACATTCATCACCCTGTTATGGAGGCCAACATCCTCCTGAAGGTAGAGCTGAAAAATTAAATAGGTTAAACAGTTGGGAAAGTATCTCCTTGTGAAGCAAGGGACAGCCAAGACAAGGAGACAAAATGAGGAGAGCCAACAGCAGGCTCTTGGTGCATCATTCCTGGATGTCAGCTTGTTGGCTCATTCCCTTTTACAATGCTAAGCGATGTTCAGTACCTTCCTTACCTCCTGAGTAACCACAAAAAGGCTACTTTTTTTTTTTTTCTCCTCTCTCGTCTTCTCATAGAATCATAGAATGGTTTGGGTTTGATGGGACCTTAAAGATCATCTAGTTCCAGCCTCCCTGCCATGGGCAGGGACACCTCCCACTAGATCAAGTTGATCCAAGCCCCATCCAACATGGATTTGAACACTCCAGGGATGGAGCATCAACTTCCTGGACAAATCTATGCCAGTGTCTCACCACTCTCAGGGTGAAGAACTTTTTCCTAATTTCTAATCTAAACTTATCCTCTTTCATTTTGAAAATGTTGCCCCTCATTCTATCACTACACTTGCAGATAAGAAGTCCCTACCCAGCTTTCCTGTAGTCCCCATTTAAGTACTGAAAGGCCACAATAAGGTCTCCCTTGAGCCATCTCTTCTCCAGACTGAACAACCTCAACTCTCTCAGCCTGGCCTCATAGCAGGGCGGTTCTAGCCCCCTGATCATTTTCTTGGCCTCCTTTAGCCTTGCTCCAACAGGTCCCTGTCTCTCCGGCGTTGAGAATGCCAGAGCTCCTAAGCTAGACTTTGGTTTTACTTTCAAAATCCAGTCACATTATGCAGAGATGGAAATTTCCAGCTTCCTCCCATGAGCCAGATGGCCTGCTGTCAGCAGAGACTGGTACTCAGCTCTTGTGCTCTCAGCTGCCAGCCTGCATCCTCCTTGCAAGCAGTGATCAAGTCTTCCAGGAAAGGACACAGTCACACTCACCCAGGCATGGATGAAGCAACAGGTGTCAAGCAAGGTTCAAACACATCCTTGTGTGTGACACATTCTCCTCATGACCTGTGAGACACAGCTGTCCTGGCTCAGCAGCCCAGATGTGCCTTGCCATGCTGGACAAGCTGCATTTATCCAGGATGAAATCACAGAATCATTTTTGTTAAAAGAGACCTTTAAGATCGTCAAGTCCAGCTGCAACCCCAGCACTGCCAGGTCCCTCAACCTCTCCTCACAAGACTTGTGTTCAAGACCCCTCATCAGCTTCGCAGAGGCATCAAACCATCATGTCTCTTCCTCACTCTTGGTAAAGTAAAGCCAGAGACAGATGTATCTAAATATTTCACTTTCATGGCTTAGAATCTAGAAGACATTCCCATCAGGAGCACCACAACTGCCTTGGCTAAGGATGTTTTCTTCACTCAGAAAACAACCAGAAAAACATTTTCACGCCAAAACAAATCCTATGACCAAATTTTTCCCCACTTCAGAAAGTTTCTTACCCAGTGCTTGAACCTAAGCAGCAGCTCGAGAGGTCAGATCATTTCCAGTGACCTTCCCCTGGAGAAGGCAGGATGGAAAGGCCTGAGGAAGGAGGATGGGATCAATCTCAGCCCCAGAGGACCGCTGGCTCTAGGTGTGGAAACACCCTGGGAGAAATGCTGTTGGCACGGTGGAAAACTTGCTAAATGAATCCCACGCTTCCAAGCTGCTTTGAGACGAAGAGACAACAGCAGATGACATCTACTCAGGAGCACTGGAATAGTAACAGCTTTAATCTGAATTTTTTTTCCAAAATTATTATTCAAAAAAAAAAAAAGGGGGGGAGGGAGGAGGAACATGAAACATGAAGTACAATGAGGAGTTACTGCACAAAGGGTGGTAATTTGAAGCCCAGACAGAAAGTTTCAGAGAAGGGCCTGGCATTTAATGGGCAAAAGGCATCTGAAGGGCATACACCCAGAGGAGGGACTGGATTTCGGACTGAGGACAGGGACAAATCAATTCAGTGGTCACCCCACAGTCCCCGAAATGTGCTGGCCATGCTCTGTTGGGTCCTGGGGAGGGTGCAGCTGTTGACAAGCTGAGCATGGCACGGTTTAGGCTGCTGCTGAAATGTTAAGCTGGGTATACAGAATACCTGAGGTAGATAGAATAACCAAGGGGGGGGGGGGGGGAAAGGGGTGTGGGTGGGTAAACAAAAATATATTTAAAAAAAAAAAAAAAAGAAGTCAAAATTACTCAGGGCCATCCCTGAAACACAGGAGGCTCCAAGTCCTGCCCTCACCTGCTGCTGACACTCCAGGGGTCCCTGCTGCAGCCGTTTTGTGGAGCTCAAAACTTTGTCAGAATGGCAAAAACCAAGATTAGGGTCAAATCCCTGTAGAAAAGGCCCCCTCTGCCCGCATGCACGCTCTGGTGGCAGACATTCCTTAGGACAATGGAGATTTTTGTTCCTGCATGGAAAAACGTGCTCTTAGGATGCCTCAGTGGGCTTGGCTGCTGATGGACCCTCTCTCTGTGCTCTGTTGAATTGCATAGGAAACTCCTTAAAGCCCCTGAGGAGAAATTTAAGGTGCTGTTTACTTCTTGTGGGGTCTGTCAAGAATGATCATTCCTGGGGACATGATTTTGGGAAGAGGACAGGAGACCACTCCCTCCTGAGGCCATTGTGCCAGCAGGATCCGACAGATGCCTTTCCTACTTTTTTTTTTTTTGATTAACCTGAAATAAAACCATCCTTCAAGAACAAACTTTTCAGTGGTAGCAGCGTTTCACTATAAAGAGACTCTGCACTTCAAATAATTTTTCTGCGCAAAAATATTTCCCTCCCATGTGAAATATTTGAAGGCTGGGGAGCGGAAGGAGGAGGGGAGGTCAATCAAAAGACTCAGGGGGAAAAATACAGGCACTCGGTGCCACAAATATTTAGCTTGTTGGCACCGGATTTATAGTGAAGACTATTTACAAGCTAAACTGGACTTCAGGAGCCTTGAAGAGCCCCACACAATGCCCTCTGAAATCAATGGCAAGGAGCATGAAGTCACGTGGCGCATCTGGAACATCACCAGTGAGCTCAGATTCTTAAACAAGAGAAACATTGTCTTTTTTCCTTATATTTTTGTGTGTGTCTTGAAAGAGATATATGGATGGCAACAATTTCCTTCCACTTTCTGTCCCCAGTGCAGGAGCAACTGGAGAGTTTGTTGCCACGGCAGGGTGAGCCACCCTCACCATCCTCCTGGTCCATCACCCAAGGAGGTCTCTGACGAACCCCAAATCTCCTGCTTCTTCCAGAGATGTCCTACAGCACCTGGATGGGATGAAGCGCAAGGGGCAGCAGCCATTTCTCCTGGTTTACAAATGGTACCTGTGCATCTGAAAAACAGGCAACGAGCATCTCCATGTCTGCAAATGAGAAAATGCATGTTTGTGGGGACACAAAAATAAACGAAAAATCAACTGAACAGGTCACAGGGCCTGTGAATAAAACAAAAAATAATCAAAACATTTCCTTTTTGGTATAAGATGCTGTTGGGCTAAGCACACCCTGAGTTCACAGGGTGCTTTACAGTCGTGTCTATGAGTCTGCCAAAGCCTGATGGTGGTGGTGGGGGAGGGCATCTACTGTGCTTCCTCTCAAAATACCTATTTACATGACTCACGTTCGTCTCAAAAATGATAATTTAAAAGTGGTTTCTACAATGTAAAAAAAACCCAGCCACAGCTTCCCCCTCCCCCCCGCAAGTGGTTACAACCTTTGCTGCTCATTACAAAAATTAGACTTTTATTTCCAAACACCTAAAAAACATGATCTCTTCTGTGATCCCTTCCCACCCCCTTGACTCCTTTAAAGTTTATAAGTAAGAAATAGTTTAACTGGTATCAATGCCGTACGAAAAGCCATCCCCCTCTGGATGCCTTCCCATCAAGGAGGGATGTCTCCTGCTGATTTCCAGTCCTGGTGAAGAACTTGCAGGCTTTGGCCTCTTTAAAACCTGGGGAGAGCAACCTCCACTTCTTTTTAAAGTCAACTGCTTAAAAAATAGCGGGGGGAGGGGGAGAAGCACAGAAAAAAACCCCGGCAAACGAGATGTGGACAAAAAAGCTGCCGCAGGAGCTAGATGGCAAAATCCTCGTGGTCTTGTGGGCTGAAGGCAGCTGCCCGCAGCAAGTCCAAGGAGTTGACAAGGATCAGGGTGCCGGTGAGATGCTTCCAGCGTTTGGTGATGGGGTTCTTCATCTTGTCCAGCCCAGTGTGTAGCTCCTGGATCACGTCACGGTAGCTATCGCCCATCTGGCTGCTCCAGGTGAGGAGGAAGTCGTATGCTGGCTTCCACATGGCCTGGGGTGATGGGGCAGAGGGGAGAGGAGATCAGAGATGAGCCAGGCTTAATGGCCAGGGACCGAGCAAAGCCATCCCCAGTACACTCCCTACCCTAGAACAAACACACTCAAATCCCTTTTATCCACTAAAGGTGCTCCAGAAGATCATGCTCTGAAGGTATCTGCAACCCTAGGGACCCATGGAGACCAAGACTCATCTGCTCTCACCTCGCTGTCCACCGTCCCCGTCTTGTCCCGGTGTGGGGCCTCATAGGCATCCATCTGCTGCTTGGAGACTTTGGTGAGCTTCTCAGCAAGCTCCCTCCAGCGCTGGGCCACCTCCACGGCTGTTGTCAGCAGCACGAAGTCCTGGATGAGCCGGACGACCAACCCCTGGCAGTCCATTTTCAGCAGGGCCTGAATAACAGTTGTGAAAACCAAAGAAGAGTCAAGGCAGGGGGTAGACAGCAGGTGACTTAGGGGACTGTGCAAGGGGAAGTCCCTTGAGAAGCCATCCCAAAAATCCTCCCACCCCCTTTCTAGTGACAGCTTATGAAATTAGGCCACCAGGCTCAACAGCAGCGTAATCCAATTAATTAAACAAAGTGCCCTAACCGTGTTCCATAAGGCTTGCAGCCTGGGCTGGCCATTGCAGCCTCATTTTCCAGGCAACCCCTCAAGATGCTCAGGCACCACCATAAGCAGTTTAAAGCATCCCAGGGGCTGTGAAGAACAGATGCCTTTAATCAAGATAACTAATCCAGCACCATCCTCCCTGAGCCCAAAGGAGCAACATCCTTCAGCAAGGATGGGTGGGTATGGGCCAACCAGAACATTTTGGGACAAAATCTGGACATCAGCCTCAGGAGGAAATGGGCTGGGGTGAAATCCAGGCAAAGGACTAGTTGCTAGCTCTACAGGAACCACTGCTCAAGGTTGGGATGTTCTTGCTTTTCTCACCATAGCTCTGCCTTCCCATGCCAGTTCAGAAACCTCCTCCTCCTTCTGTGTCATTTATTGATCTAAAAGCTGAGATTTCCTGCAAATGGTTTTGAAGAAGTGAGGAAGAGGAACTGCAGCACTCACCATTTTCTAGCTAGCAATAACTTAGCCAGGAAAAAAAAAATGAGAGGGCAGGGTTAGCTCCAACCTTTAGGTGGTACCAAATCACATTAAAGTGGACAACAAGTTGTAAGAGGAGAAAATCCTCAAGGAAGTGTTTAAGTGGCAAGTATCAGAGGACAGGATCTGACTGATGGCATCAACATCCCACTCACTAGGGCTGCCCCATCCTCTGACAAAGCCCATGGACTGCAACTGCCTCAGCAGCAACCCGAGTCCCTGGATAAATCCCACCTCAAACTTCCAGTGGCTACAGAAAGGTGGTTTACATTACAAAACAGGCACCCCTTTATAAAACATGAAAATCAAGCAAACCCCAAACTACGACTCAGATGATAAGTTTGCTGAGTACCCTCTTGTTTTCCTATGGCCGTGGCACCAGTGAACTCAGGATGGTGGCTCCAGGATGAGTGACCAAGAGATCAGTGTTTCAACACAGGCTCTCACTTCAATGAAGGCAAACTACAGCTCAGGGATGCAGGAGACAGCCCCCAGAGGGATGCCAAGAACTAGCAAGTGCCCAAGGAAGCACACTGGCACACATCTCCCTGTCAGGAACATCACTTACATCGGCACAACAGGACAGGGCCGGTTATTACAGAAACCATGGATGTGGTGGTCCCCATGTGGCCAAAATCATATATTCACAGAATGGTTTGGGTGGGAAGGGATCTTTAAAGCTCATCCAGTCCAATCCCCCTGCAGTGAGCAGAGACATCTGCAACTAGAGCAGGTTGCTCAGAGCCCCATCCAACCTGGCCTTGAATGTTTCCAGGAACGGGGCATCAACCACCTCTCTGGGAAACTCAAATCCTCCTGCTTTCTGCCACCACGGGTCCTGACATCTCCTGGTGCAGATGGTCTGGGCAAACCCCAGCTGGTTTGGCTTTGGGGCAGAAGAAGGGTGAAAATCCTCACACAGAGGCTGGGGGAAGATGGGAACATCTGAAATCACTCCAGCAATTTGCAAAGCAAATGTATGTTGATTTTCCCCTTATCTGATTCCAGCTTGGAGCTGGGCTCAATCTCATTACAGCTGCAGAGCGGCTTTTGTTTGCTCCTCCGAAGTGCTGACACTGGTTTCCTGTGCTAGGGAGAGAAGTAACAAACCCCCTTGTTCAGACAGCAAGGAAAACACATTTGAAAGAGCATTTATCTTTTTTTAAAAAGGCCATTAAGAAGCATTTAGATCTCACACCTGTGCTACCACCTCTCCAGCAACACCCAGCCCCCAGATTCCTCACTCTCTCCTCAGGATGGATGGATGATTCTCAGGAAGGGCACGTTTAACATCCTCAAACCTGCTTTTCCAGGCGGGTGCAAACCCCAAAACAACCCAGTATTTAGCAAAGCAGCCTAAATGAGCCGCTCTCATCTCTTGCCCAAGGAGGCCACCAGGAGCAAAGTGTGCTGCAGGGGTTAGGAAGGATAGAGCTGCAGGACATGGATTCTCCTGTTCCTTCTTTTCTCCTGTTCCTTCTGCTGCTTGAAGCAAGCAAGCAAATGGCATCAAGTAAAGCAGCTGGGAGGCTATGTAATTGAGAACTGTATCATCACTCACAGCAACAGCTTTGGAAGAGGTGGATTTGCTCCCCACAACACAGCATGATAACTCTGAAACCTACTGGGGGCCACAGAATCACCTGCTTCCTGTGCTTTGCTCCTGGTGATTTGAGCTGATGAGGCTCAACACGCAAAATTATGGGCTGGGGAAAATGCAGGGGAGTGGGCAGAGGTGATGGGAGATGGGGACAGTACCAAATCTGGCTGGGGAATGAGATGCTAGAAGGACACATGGCCACTAAGGTACGAGACAAAGCAGGGATATTAGTGGTAACAGAGACACATATTTTTTTTTGCATGGGCACAACACACTCCCTCCGTCACAGAAACACCCGAAACGCAGGTGGCCATGGGGCTCTGCTGGAAACCCCGAGGGCCTGGCTGGGATTAGCATGGCTCACAACAGACTTAATCCTCCATCAGGCGCTTTTGGGATTACAATTTCTTACCGTTCTCCTCCCTTGCCCTGGACAAGCCTCCCAAAAAAGCTAGGTACACCCACAGTGTCTCCAGCCCTCCCTTGATAACCAGCTGTGCTCCCTGCTGAGGTGTGACCTGGGCTGGGCTTTGCCAGCACCCTCCAAAGCATTTACTAACCTCAGAACAGCACCCAGCCTGCTCCACCAGACAAGTGAGCAAAGAAGGTGGTTTGATATTTAAATCTCAGTTCAAAGCAGCTCAGAAGCGCCTCTACTTAAAAGGCATCCAGGGGAGGCTGAATTTACATCCCAGCTCTGAAATGCAGAATCTCGTTTCCCATCCTCCAAGGATGGAAATCAACAACTGCAAGAAAACATGCCAAGCCAGAAGGAAGAGGCAACCCTGAAGACCACCAGCAGATGCATGGCCCCTGTGCCCATCACTGCAACCTTATAGTCCACTCCAGACTCTGTGAGCCTCCAGCCACCCATGGCCCAGCCCTGACACCGATGGGCTCTGGAGGAGCCATCTGAGCTGGGGATGGTCCTGTTTCTTCCCCATCTTTGGCCAAATAAAAGGAGTAAAAACCTTCCGTCTTTGCCTCGAGAGCCAGAAGTTCACATGTGCCCACTGACAGTGGTGCAAAGAAGCTGCAAAACTGCAAAAAAGTGCAAACCCAGAAAAGGACTTTTTAAATTCATGTTTTGTTTTGAAATAGCATTTTAATTGGAAAGCACTCCAGGAGGTCCAAGCATCATCACCTATTAGTCACCTCCCTCCCCAGAACATTGGTGGGGGAAGTGGAGATGTAGTTACCGTAAACCACTCCAGCATCCCATCAACCACTGGGATGTATGATGTATGCCAGGGTAGGGATGCAACCTGAGCGTGGTGGGCAGGCGATGTGCCCAGGTTGGCATCACCTGGGACCTCCTTGATCATGAGCAGAAACACCCCAAGGGGTTGGCAAGAGCTGCAGGGTGAGAGGATGCTTGTGCACAGGCTTCCATCTCCACTGTCCTCTCTAGGTCTCGTTTCTTAGGCCTGAACAAGTTGGCTCTGGATGAGTGCTCCCCAAAATAACACTTGCTTTAGGCACTGAATATCAATTTTGCTGTCACCACCCTCAAAAATCACCAAATACACTTAAAATACTTCGCTACATGATCTTAAATTGTTAAATACTATTTTTTTTTTTAACCTAACATTTTTACCCTGGTTCTTTTTACCTGTCTCTGTGGGGCAACTTCCCTGAACATAGTAACAAACTGGTTCTCAGGGCACTTATGGCATCGCTTCTGAAATGTCATCAAATGTCATCAGTCCCACTCCCAGGTGGCTTGGAGAAGGTACCATCAATGCAACCACAGACTGTTTGGGTTTGTTTTGGTTTTTTTTGCAAGAGAAAATTGCACAGGAGCATGAACAGAGCGTCTGTAACTACTGCAATGGGGATGGGGAGGCAGCAAAGATTTCCTGCCAGCCCCAGAACATCAAAGCAGGTTGGGTTATACTCTCCACGGAGCAAAGGAGCCAAAAAATACAACACCTGAAAGGCATCAGTGGTACTTACAGAATCCTAAGAGTTGTTCAGGCTGGAAGAGGCCTTTAAGATCATCAACCCCAACTGTTAACTCAGCACTGCCAGGTCACCACTAAACCATGTCCTTCAGCAACACATCTCCATGGCTTTGAAATCCCTCCAGGGATGGGGACTCCACCACTGCCCTGGGCAGCCTGGTGCAGAGCTTCACAACCCTTTCATGGAAGACATTTTTCCTAGTATCCCAACCTCAATCTACCCTGGTGCAACTTGAGGTCATTTCTTAGCTTGAGGCCATTTCTCAGCAGCCTGAGGCTTCATTTCTGCAGTTTTTTATTCATTGATAGGGGCACAGGGCAAGACTTAAAAGTGCTGTGCACTAAAAGACTTTCCTGGAAGCCTGCAAGCAACTCCTCCTCCTTCTGTGCTGCAAGCAACTTGGCTACGCAAGGCCAAGTCATGTTCTACAGAAACACCCCATCAACTTCAGCATGGCACAGTGTGGTCCCTTAGGAGAGCACTGTCCAGGATCTATACATGTTGTGAGGATTTGTCCCCATGAAAGCAGGAGGAGGTCTGGACTCTGTTTTTCACCCCGGACTCAAATTCAGCTCAGAGACTACCACTAGCAAGCAGATTGCCTCAGGATGGAGGACCAACACGAGCAAACTTGGGCTGTCACATGCTGGGTGTGCCAGCACAGGGTCTAAGCAATGGACACCCTGCTCTGCAGGACATGAAGGACACTTGAGCCCACCAGCACCTCTTCGGGGTCCACACCACCAAAGACAAGAAGTATCTTTTGGTCGAAGAAAGACAGAAGGCAGAACTAATGATAGAAAACAATGTGTGTGTGGGGAAATCCCAACATTCTCTTCTGTACGATCTTTAGAAGTAGCCTGGCGAAGAAAAAGCTCATAGTTTCCACAACTCTCTGCTGATGTGCCCAGTGGCATTCCCAGAATACTCGTGTTTTTGCCCAACAGCAGCGTCTGTTGGAAAGGATGATAAATTCCAGGCTCTATCAAAAACCCAGAGAAAGAGAGAAATGCCGCATCTCATGACAGGTCTATCCCAAGGACCAGAGAGTGCAGTCAGTGTACGGCCAGGCACTGGTGGCCCATCTCTAAGGAGGTCTTCTGGCATCTGTGCTCAGGTTTTTTTAGCAAGAGTACCTATGGGCTGCCTGCTTTCGATGGGCAGAAAGGAGGGAGGGGAGAGCTTGGTTTCTCTTCCTGCCATAATGACCAACTTCTGAGCAACGTCCCCCAGTTACCTTCACACACCGCTGCTCATGCTTGATTAGAAAAATAATAATTAAATGCAGATTACTTATTAGCTAGTCATCATGACCAGGCTTTTCCATGCTTGGCTGCAGGGGTGTGGCCCTGCTGCTGCAATTGTGTGTGCTCCACACTGCAGTCAGATAAGCCTGCCTACTACTACTCCCTTCACAGTCCCTTTTGAGAACCAACCAACTTTACGATGAGACAGCCAGATAAGAGCTTAATCCAACTGGTTCTTCTTGCCAGCAGATGTCAGAAATCGAGCGTATTTGTTATGAATAAGATCACATTTAAACACAGTAAAATACATTACTGCTCCATTGTCATCCTCTGAAACATCTGCATGGGTTTTTTTTATAAAACCCAGGCTCAACCTAATTTCTCCATAAGCTAAGGAGGATTTGACAGCAGCACAGGGTTTAGAAGCAGCATAATCTTCCACCAGGAAGGAAGCTCAGCCTTTATTGACAGGTTCAGACTCACAAAGAATAGGAAACAGAGCCAGCACTCAGTATCTTCTCAATGCTAACCAATATCTAAAGGGTGAGGGTCAAGAGGATGGAGCCAGACTCTTGCCAGTGGTGCCCAATGGCAGGACAAGGGGCAACGGGCACAAACTGGAACATCTGAAAAGGAGGAAAACCCTCTTTCCTGTGAGGGTGCCAGAGCCTAGACCAGGCTGCCCAGAGAGGGTTGTGGAGTCTCCTTCCCTGGACAGATTCCAAACCCTCCTGGACAATGTGATCCTGGGCATCCTGCTCTGGGTGACCCTGCTGGAGCAGGGGAGTTGGACAAGGTGATCTCCAGAGGTCCCTTCTAAACCTACCATGCTGGGTTGCTGTGGTTATCCTCCATTCAAACAAGGAAAATAAAACCTGCTCTATGTTTGCACTCTGGGCAGTCTCTTGGGGACCAGGATGTTTTCCTGCAGCTTATGGCTGTCCCCTTGAGCTACCTGCTCCCTGAGAATCCAAGAGAGCCTCATCTTTCCTTTCATCCCCCCACTGAGGTCTGGCATGGATTTTCCATGACCTACAGACTGTCTGGGAGCCCTGGAGATAAAGAGAATAAGATAAAATAAACACTTAAAGGTTTGCAAAGTGGTTAAGGTAAACAGCAGGAAGCCCTTGGGGAACATCCAGCAAGAGGAGCACAGGTTTTGTCCCATTGTTCACTGTGGCTAATGATTAAAGGAGCACACCCTCCCTTGGGGGAGCCACAGGGCTAGACATCAGGTTTGGCTACCATGGTGGCTATTCTCCCTTCCTGGATGACCTCAGAAAGGAGAGACAACCATACACAATGGCCAGAAGAACCCCTCAAGAAGAAGCAGCACTGGTGGCACAACCTGGCACCTGAAAAGAGTGGTACCCAGGCACCAGGAACTCACTGGACAGTATTTCCATGGGTAACAAAGGGCTCCGTACTCTTCCTAACACCTTAACACCTCATATGTGATCCTCAAATTTCCCTCTTCTTATTCAAGGGAGTTTGAGATGTGAAAGACTTCGTTCGGCTCCAGCCCTCTTCACCCAAGCTGCCCACTTGTAATTTCATTTTGCAGGCTGCTGCCCCGCGCCCAGCATCGCCAAGCGAAGCTGCTGACGTTCCTTAATTCAATTGGCATTTTAAACCACATGGTAATTCAGTTATCCTGCTTCTGCGGGAGAGCCTGTTAAGAGGAGAGAGCTGCAAATCTCTTCCAGACATGGATTTTCTTTGGGTCACTTCCTATGAAATGCTAGAAATGATGATGAAGATGATTTCTCATCAGAGACATCCTAACGGCAACCTGCTCCGTGTGACCCTGCTTTGGCAAGGGGGTTGGACAAGATGATCTCCAGAGGGCCCTTCCAATCTCCACCATACTGGGATTCTAAGATTCCAATTTGCAAATTCATCCACAGCTGGATGTAAACTATCCCAGCACAGAGGTGCCCTCGGTTCAGCTGCCACTTAAAAGAGAGATGCAGCAGACAACCCAACATTACTATAGAGGATTTCGAGGCTGTCTCCTGAAGGCAAAACCATAGCATTGTTCTTCACAGCAGCTGTAAAACCCATCTCCAGCATGCTTTGAAGAATCTAGTGATGCAGACGTATGTGATCTGAGAGGTACAGAAAAAGCTCCTGTGTTTCTTCCCCTTTTCCCAGTTTTCCATCAGTATTGCCTTCAATGATGCCCGCTTTGACACTGAGGTTGAGGAGACCAGCAGCTCTTGGGTTAACCCCTCACAGCATGTGTCATCAAAGGTTGAAATGTAATGCTCAGCAGCAGGGACCAGCCAAGTGCTATGAAAATACTGGACCAAAATCACCTTGATCTTGAGGGGCTTCAGATTAGCTATCTTCCAAAGCAAGCCTGTTGGCTACCTTCACACCTATGGTATTTCACCCAGCACATCCCTCATTTATAGCCATGATCCCATTAAGCCAGGAGCCCACCACCACGTACAACTACACAGCAGAACTTATACCTGGCTGTGCCGAGCAGCCTGCAGAAGACCTTAAAGATGGACTTGGAGACTGAATTAGCAAACTTCCACCTCCTGTCCACCCTAATCACTCTGCAGGAATTCAGACCCCCACATCAGACCTCAGACTCACCGTCATCAGCTCCTTCTGGAAAGATTTCCTCTCCTTGTTCTCAGTGTTGTTGCAGTCTTCCTTCAACTTCTCCAAGACAGAGGCCACTCTCTCTGGTTCACTGTCCAACTCCGCTCGGCAGAAAAATGTGAGCGGCAAGTTCGCGTACCCAAGCGCATCGGCGAAGGACCGCCAGCTGCTAAGGTTCTCCATGAGCAGAGTCCTCACAGAGGCATAGATGTAGGTCAGGAACTTGCAGGGCCTCAGGATCTGCTCCAGCAACAGGCTGGTGGTGAGATCTGGTCCAGAGAAGTAGCTAGGTTTGACCTTCCCAACCACCAGCACATTTTTGGTGTGTACAAGGCCTATTTTACCTTGGTAGTAGCCAATATACCACTCCTTGGTCCACAGCTGCCCTTTTAACCTGATCTTCTCCTCACTGAGGAGGGCTATGACATCTCCCTTCTTGTACTCCAGCAAATAGTGGTTCTTGCTTTGCCTCACCACCGTCTTCAGCAGCTTGCCATACTTCAAGCTCAACACTGGCCGGTCCTGAAAAACTGGATACTTGCTGGTGGCAGCCAGAGGTGAAAGGATTATCTTTCCGACCTCGTTCTTCTTGAGGAACCGCCTCTGCCCCATTGGTTTGATGGCACTTTTTGGAGGTGGCTGTGGTGTCTGGACACAGAATTGGGTCAAAATGGCATCCTTGTCATCCTTGACCTGTATCCTTAGCGTGAAATCCGAGAGCTCACTGGGGTCGTGGGACGCAATGGGAAAGATAAGGCGGCTGACCTTGCCCAGCTTCATCTGGAAGCCCCGCACAATCTTGGCTTGCTCGCTAGCTTTCACCTCGTAGTTGGTCATGTTGGAGAACATGCAGAGCTTGAGGTCCTGAGGCCGGGACAGAGCAAACTGATGCTTACCCCAGAGCTGGAGGGCGACGGGAGCTGGGCTGTGAGACTGTCTTGTGACCTCGTTCACCAGGAGAGTTTTGGGTGCACATTCGTGCCCGAACACGGCCACGACAGTTTTAAAGGAAGGGTGAATATGTTTTGGGCCATAGACACCAACCGTGATCTTCTTGCTGATGTAATCCCAAACAGTGTAAGGGTAGAGGATGTTCTGCCCCTGGGCTACGGCCGCGATGTACATGCAAGGCTCCAGGTTCTCCAGCTGCACCTGGATCGTGTCCCCATATGAATAGCTCAGCCGCACTGGTGTGTACGGCCCCTCTTTCATGTCACTTCGCAAGCACTGCAGCCCTACCAAACTCTTACTCATGATGTCATCCTTGACCTCTGCCGACACTTTCATCTCCAGAATGATGAAGGTTTTCACCTCCATATTGCTGAGTTTGATCTGCAGGACCGGGCTGATGGTGCTGCATTTGTCACTGTTCAGCTCCAGCGGTGGATCCAGCATCGCTTTCATGGAGATCTGTTGTGTTTCCCCAGGGCACACATGACCCTCTGGCACATGGATGCTGATGTTGGTATCTGGAAGCTGAACGGCTCCACCAGAGCTATCCAGCTTGCAGACAATGTTGGTCTCCACAGGTTGCGTCTGACCCCAGCCAGGATTTTGACCAAGCAAATCCAAGTCATGGCAAGACCGAGCCAATTTCCTGTGGTTCAGCCATGCTGTCCTGAAATCTTCCCGGCTCTGAAACTGCTCAGGGGTTGGAGACTTCAAACCACTGAAGAAACCAGACGATGCTGGAGCATCTGACTTGGCCTGAAGAACAGACAGTTCAGACAAACTGTAGGAGCGTTTACTCCTGAAGAAGGGATTGTCCCTTTTCATGGGCTGTTCAAGATCCAGCCTGTTTGTGGATGGAAACTCATCAAAAATGTTCCCCAGGCTGCTATTAGCAGCCGAACTGGAAACAGTTGAAGTAGGAGCCCCCGTGTCGAAGAGCAGCAAGTCAACAGCAACACTGGAGTTGGACTCTTTGTCCAAGCTGGGCACCGTTTGCAAATTCCCATTCAGAAACGGGTTTGTCTGGACTCCATTCAAGAAAGGGTTGTTAGCGAAGGTTTTCGCCGAGTTTCTTTTCATGTCAGTCCATTCTCCAAGCAGGTCTAACTCCTTGACCCCCTCATCAGGGCTCTCCAGTAGATTGTCTATCATCCCACTGTCCGTTAAGGAAGAATTGCGGTAGTTCACAGGCTGGACGTAGGAGGAAGGGATGTAACCCATTTCCGTGGTGTTGTGAGCGTACCACCACTCACCTCCCGACGTGTCTAAGACATAAAGGTGGTCCCCCTTGGAGAACTTCAAAGTGGTGAAATTTGTCGGACAGTAATCTTTGATTGCTATCACTTCCTTTGCATTTCCAAAGGATGTGGGATTGTCAACCAGCAAGGCACTAGGAGAAGGCACTGCAAAGCCAAGGAGAAAACAGCACAGTAAGCAATCCACAAGAGTCATGACCGACCTGCAATCATTTATTTCAGGTCAGCAATCCGTGCTGCTTTAAGCTCTGAAGTAAGGTGGTTTTACCACCTCTCAAACCTGCAGGTATTTCCCCCCCCCACCCCTCCTACACTTCTAAAATAAAGCTTCGCCCTTCTCTACTTTTGATACCTTCACATTCCTCTTCCCCAGAGGGATAATGATCCAAAGGGATGGATATTGACAAAGCTGGGAAGAGCAGTGGGAGCTGAAACAGGAGAAGCTGCAACTTGTTATCCTCCTGGTGCAGTCAAGTGCCTTCGCAACAACCTTCCCCCCCATGTCAGGCCCCATGCAGCTGCTCCTGTATGAGATGTCAGCGTGCCACAGCACTGCTGAACTCCCTGGTGAGCAACACACAAGATGATGTGTTGGAACGAGTTTTGAGGGAGTGGGAGATGCTTCTTATCAGCTATCCTTTTCACCTGACAGATTGGGATCTAAGTCCCTATGTGATATAAGCTAGAATCACAGAAGCCTTTAGGATGGAAAAGACTTTTAAGATTATCAATTCTAACTGTTAACCCAGCACTGCCAGGTCACCACTAAACCACGTCCCTCAGCACCACATCTACATGGCTTTGAAACCCCTCCGGGGATGGGGACTCCACCACTCCCTGCACAGCCTGGGACAGACCTTGACAACCCTTTTAGGGAAGAAATCGTTCCTCATGTCCAACCTAAACCTCCCCTGGCGCAACTTGAGGACATTTCTTTTTGTGTTATCACTTGAGAAGAGGCCAATCCCCATCCAGCTCCAACCTCCTTTCAGGGAGCTCTGCAGACCGAGAAGGTCTCCCCTGAGCTTCCTCTTCTCCAGGCTGAACAACCCTGGGTCCCTCAGCCACTCCTCAGCACAGGACTTGTGCTCTAGACCCTTCACCAGCTTCACTGTCATTCTCTGGGCTTGCTCCAGCCCCTCAGTGTCCTTCTTGGAATGAATGGCCCAAAACTGAGCCAAATGTACAGGGTGCAGCCTCCCCAGTGCCAAGTACAGGGGAAAGGGCAGACACCCCCATAAACGTTCACATTTGAAATAAGAGAAGTTAATTAGGGTGGGTTCTCATCAGTAAGGGCAATTATCCTACCAGTTTTCTCAGCAGTACCTCAAGGACTTTGGCCACCAGCTCTTCAATGGTGCCATTGCACTTTGCAGGCTAATAGTTATCTGTGCAGCTGCTGGTGAATGCTTCCCCTTCAAAGAGATTACATGATAACCCAAGATAATGTAAACCCAAGATAACTTTCAGAACAGGCTGAAAATGTTCTTGCTCTGTTCTAACACTTCTCCTGCACACATGAAACACATTTCAGCACAACAAACTACTAAGGGCACATCATGCTCCTGCATTTTCTTACCACACCAGCCCAAAAACCCAAGCATCTCACTCCTTTTCCATAGGACCTGTATTTCAAAGCTTCTCAACAAAAATTAGCTTCATTGCTAAAGCAGCTCATGTAGCTTGAGCCCTCAGAAAGCAACATGACAATGCTGTCGTGATCCCAGTAGCATCTCCAAAGTTCCTTTCAGTGGTGCCAGCTGAAAATCCCAATTACAAGCAAAATAGCTGGGTGAAGCCTAGGGATACTTGCACTGTCACCATATTTATTGGTTTTGCTCTCCCTTTTAGGACCTGTTTCTGCAAAAAACACTAGAAATAAGCTGCAGATGATGTTACATCAATGTTCAAAGGGGTGTTATCTCGCTAGACAGACCTAAGAAAACTAGCAGAGATGCATTGTCACCAACAGAGTTGCAAGAGAACTGGGACAGGACTTGCTTCAATAGGCTCGAGAGCTCTGCAGAGGGAAAAAGGGGGATTTAAGAAACACAGGAAGCCCTCAGAACCCTGGAGAGAACAGGAGGGCAGATCAGAGTGTGCATCTGCGGTCACTAGCTGCAGGCTGGCAGCACTTCTGGGACACAGAGATAAAAAGAGAGGGAAGATGTGGATGAGCAATGGAAGTCTTAAAATATAGGTTAGGGATCAAATATTAAGAAACTAAGAGCCTGTACAGATCCTAAACAACTCACTGTTAACCCATTTCCTCCGCCAGCTGCTAGGTGAAGTCTCGAGGACATTTATTCAGCACCAAACTACACATAAACACTGTACTGAAGCTATTTTGCCACCCTGGTAGGAAGCAGCCGTTAACTCAGTGCTGCAGCTGGAGCTGGCTGCAGGATGGGGCCTTTTCGGTCTCCACACCCCTTTGGGTCAAGACAGGCAAGCGGTTGTCCCTGTGTCCCCCCCACCCCAAGCTGTGCCTGGCAGCAGGGTTAACAAGGATGTGACAAAACCCAGCAAACCCCTTGGAGAATGTGAGTCAGTCCTATGTATGCAGTAAAAACAATCTCAATTGCAACCAGAGTGTTTGATGTTGGAAGTCCCTTCTTGCTACGCCTGCAAAAGCCCCTGCTTCTGTCCATGTCTATTGTTGGAGGCCCTTGGTGTGTGCCAGGTTCCACCTGCAATTATTTCTCAGGATTCTCTTCTGCCAAGGAAACAGTAATTCCTCTCTCACCTGAACACCACTTTTATGCCGAGTAAAGAAAATACAGCTAAAGGAAAGCAATAAAAGGAAGAACGAAAGCTCAAAAGAAGGGGAAAACAAACCCTTGCAATTGCCTTGTTGCTGCCACCTCTCCTGGCTGACAGATTGCTTGGTGTCAGGTCCGTGCCCATCCTTGCACCCACGGACATGCTCATCAGCGCTTGCTGCTCTTCCCCATCAGCTACCATCTGCTAATTATTAAACAACTCCCCTCTAGATCTCAGGGGTGAGAGGATGCACCCAAATTGAGGAGGGGGCACTGTCCCCACCGGTCCCGTGGGGGTGCCCACCCATCCCTCCGCACCTTTGACGTCGCAGAGGCTGGTCTCAGCAAAGCCCTCGCTGAGGTCGATGAGCGTCCCCTCCGACTTGCACCGCGGCAGGCCGCCCGAGTTGGCTGCCCGGATCCTCTGCGCCGCCATCTCTGGCCTGCTGACCCCGCCGTGGTCCTGGCAAGGGCTAGGTGGCCATGGCCTCTCTGCGAGCAAAGCCAGCTACGGGAACCCCGGCGTCACCTTGGAGAAACAGCCTAGGGGAGAGAAACGAACCCAACACGTTAGCAAAGGCTTCAGGTCCTACCATGCCACCCACACACCAAGATGCTCTCCCCGGGCGCACACACGGACCCTGTGGTGCTGATCCAGAACATACTCATGTTCTCCATAAAGCATCATGAAAGATAATCTGGGTACTCCTGGAACAGCATTTCCTGGAACAGCATTACCTACAAATCACCAAGGGCTTTGGTTAGTGAGGAGTCTAACAAGTGATAGGACAAAAGGAAATGGCCTCAAGTTGCACCAGGGGAAGTTTAGGTTGGACATAAGGAACAATTTCTTCCCTAAAAGGGTTGTCAAGGCCTGGCCCAGGCTGCCCAGGGCAGTGGTGGAGTCCCCAACCCTGGAGGGCTTTCAAAGCTGTGGATATGTGGTGCTGAGGGACATGGTTTAGTGGTGACCTGGCAGTGCTGGGTTAAAGGTTGGACTTGATGATCTTAAAGGTCACTTCCAACCAAAACAGTTCTATGATTCTATGACAGCCTGGTCTTACATGATGCTGGTGCTGGCCAGCAGCCCACACAAAGCATCCTTCTTGCCTTTTAAGAGTTATCTGGGGATACACTGCTTCCAGGCCCATAAACTGGTCCTTTTCCCCACTTCACAAGAGCTTTCGGGCAATTTGCACGTTGCTGTGATACATATTTACACAACCATCAACTACTCAGATGCTGTGGGAGCCCAGGACAGCAGTTAACAAGAATGGAGAGCCTGCAGGACCGGGCTTTTTGCACATTCAACCAGGTCATTACTTCCTCCCAGTGCAGCACCAGGATCTCCCAGGCTGGGGACTGGCTCTTCACGCTTGTTCCCTGCATCCTTCTCCTCACACAGCCAACTGCACAGGGACCAGGCACAGAAATGTCCCTTCTTGCACCACCTGCCCTGTTTCATTTGAGGAAAAATAAAATATAATGGGACTTTTTTTCTCCTTTTTCCCCAGAAACACTCAGAAAAGCACTTCCAGAAACCCTGTGGAAGAGCAGCTGCATCAGCACACCAGAGCTGAGAGAAAAATGAACCCGTTTCCCCCTGCCCACAGAATACGGCGGCACTTCAACCACTACCATTATGGCTGATCCAAGTCCAGTAAGATCTCTTCTGGTGTCACCTGTACCTTCTGGAGCTTGAAGAGTGGCCAGAAAGGCCAGTAGTACATGGGTAAGTCTGGTGCTTCTCTGCTATATGAAAGCAAGGCTGGAGCACAGAGCCCGAGCCACTCTTTGCTCCTCCAGGTTTGCACCAGGGAGCAGGTACGTGGCCCAGTGAACCTGCCACTCTCCCAGTAAATCCTGCCAGCCACCCAGCATCCCTACATCCTGCTCCCTACAAAACTCCAGCCTGGCTGTAAAGCCCCAACAGTTCTTCAAAATAAAGCCCCAAATAACTCAAAGTTATGTCCAAATCCTTTGCTCTAGTTTAGCCCCAAAGGACCCTGTATCCTCTCCTTCCCCCTGCCATCCTGTGAAGTTGTTTTTTTTTCCCTTCGGCTTGAAAATCAGAGCAAGCAAAAAAACTCCAAACCCAAATTCCTTAGGTGGGAACACATAGCTGACGGAATAAGCACCGAATGCTTTGGCTGCAGCTGCCTGTTTTTTAAACCAGCAAGTTTCTCTCCACCGGCAGCAAGCCCTGAAGGATTTGGTGCCCTTTTCTGGAATGCAGTAAGAGGAAATTTGCAGGGGAGAGAGCCTGAGTGGGAGATATTCCAGCCTGCTTGAAATGCTTCCCCAGCCATCCCCAGGGGCCAGTATGCTGGGAATGCAGTTAGCTGGAAGGGATGCACCAGGCTCCAGCCAGAAAAGAGAAGGGGGAACTTGTGTGCAAACACTCTTCCCTTTGAGATGAGCCTTGTTTCAGGTCCTGCTGGGAACACTCCCAAGGGGAGAGGTGCTTGGCAGGTGTTAAACACAGAGAAACCAGGCGCTGAGTCAAGGCTGCGCTTGGCAGAGCCACGCCAGGTAAGACAGAAGACTTGGAGCAGGTGCCAGTGGCAAGAAAAAGTAGTAAGGACTCAACGGGAAGGGAGAAAAGATGCTCTGGTTAGGTAGTACCCATGTTGTTTCCCATTAACATGAGGCACCATCTGGAACTGCGCTTTTGGTATGCAAAGACCCTCAACACTGAACTGCCTTCCCCTAAAGAGACCCTCCAGACACTAGGCAGCTTCTGGTAGGGCTTTTTTTCTCCCTAACTAGAGGGTTCAAGCCCCCCACAGCTACCCAGGCACAAAATCCAGCACGAGGTGCACGGCATCATCATCGCATAGCCCAAGTGGCAAAGTTTTCACTGACTTTAGCAATGCTGGCGCAAAATTCTTTGAAGAAAAAAAACCAAAACAATCCCAAAACCACTTTGACAGCCCAGAGGTCACCCCTGCTTGGTGAGCACTGCGCAGAGCAAGACAGAAGCCAAAGACTGGGAGGTGATTTCTCCTGTGAATCAAAGTACAAGCCACGAAAATATTTTTAAACACCTCCATGACAGGCCAGTGCCAGATAATTTTTTTATATGCGCATTGCCAACTCTTCCCTGACATATCCACAACGCCTGGCATTTGCAGGGATGCTCCCCCGTCCTGTATTTATGTAACTGTACAGGAAGCTTTATGCTAAAGGTCTTGGCAGATGTGACTATGCTGAGAAACAGCTGGAAAAATCCACCCCCTACATACATCCAGATGTTTCAGAAGGCAGCAAGAATATCCATCAGCTATGAGTGATGATGAGAGGTATTTCCTCTCCCACAAGCAGCATCTTGGCTGTGTCACATACAAAAGGATAGGGGGTGAATGTCTCCCATGGCTGGATATGGGGTGGGTCCCAAGGGATGGACCCAAGATGTTTCTGAATGCAGAGGCAGACAAATAAACCAGACAGCCTTCAAACTCAGGCTATGTGAGAATGAAAAGGAATGGTCGGGAGGAGGGTGGGGGGGGAAACAAGGGTGGAGAGGGCAAGATTTGTTTAGAAACTGCTCCTGTGGCCATGGCTGAGACAATGGTCTGCAAACTCCTCTGAAAGCACTTTAATTATAGACTGGGATTAAATATAAACTAGGAAAAACCCAGCCCCATCTGTTTACCCAAAGACATAAACAGCATCTGAAATGAATGGGGGAGGGGGGGAAAGGCAAGAAACTGCTGAGCCACCAGACCTCACCACATGAGCAAGGAAGGTGACATCATCTTGTCATGCAGCCAGCTCAAAGTCACCCACACCCAATTTTCACATCATTTTTTTTCCCTTCCCAAATCCAACCCAGCAAACCAGGACGACCTACTGTCTGCTTAACAGAATCATGGAATGGTTTGGTTTGGAAAGGACCTTAAAGATCATCTCGTTCCAACTCCCCTGCCATTGGCAGGGACACCTCCCACTAGACCAGGATGCTCCAAGCTCCATCCAACCTGGCCTAGAACACTTCCAGTGATGGAGCATCCACAGCTTCCCTGAGCAACCTGTGCCAGTGTCTCACCACCCTCAAAGTGAAGACCTTTTGCCTTATTACTAATCTAAATCTTCCCTCTTCCAGTCTGAAGCCATTACCCTCATCCTGTCACTACAAGCCCTTGTAGAAAGTCCCTTCCCAGCTTCCCCCACCCTGATGAATCTAACATACAGCTTCACAGGCAGCAGATACCCAGGCTGGGGCAACCTGCCTGGACAATGTGTTCCTGGGCAGCCTGCTCTGGGTGACCCTGCTGGAGCAGGGGGGTTGAATGAGATGATCTCCAGAGGTCCCTTCCAACCCCCACCATGCTGGGATTCTGTGAATCAATGCTCTACCTGCTGCTAGATCTCCTCCCCACCAGGCACAAAGCAGTGGCAGGTCTGGGGAGGGTCTGGGGCTGGTGATGGTGTAGCACCTATTAAAAAAAGCTTACCTATTAAATACCTATTAATACCTATGGAAAAAAAAAAACGAAACACCACTAAAAAAAACCCAACACCCCCACCCAAAAAACCCCTTTTCCCCACAGCATTTGAAAACCCAGCATTCAGCTTTCTAACAGCAGCACTTCCTTGTGTGTAGTGGCACAGAAAAGGTTAAAAATAACTCCTGTAAACTGTTTGGTACAGCTTAGCCCGGAAACCCAACCACAGGCTTCCCCCTCCCGGCCCCGCAGACCCAGGAGAGCCCCTAGAGACACCCCCTGCCACCCTGGCTCAGGCTGATGGTGGCATGGCAAGACCAGCAGCAGAGCCCTGTCCTCCCCAATGCTCCCAGCTCCATCCATCATGCCCAGCCGGTGCTGATGGCATTATGAGATCCACCTCAGCCCAGACACCAAGCTATAAATTAAACAGCACGGGCATCCAGCCACACCGAACAAGGTTAGCGGAGAAAATACTCACTGGTAGCGTTAAGCTCCGTGTCCACAAGCAGAAAAATTCAATAAAAACATGAGAACACCTAAAAGTGCCTACCTTGAGGGTGGGAAGTAGGATCTGCTGCTGGCCAAGCAGAGGTGTCCAACAAGCACTGACTGCAGCCCAGTGTGGGTGGGAGAGGACTTCTTGCAAAGCTCCAGTAACGGAAAACCCCTGACTGCCAAGAAGTTGGGCTAATAAGACCCATGGGTGGTTCCAAGCACCATCAGGGCTGGAGACGGAGCCAGGTCCTTCCACATGCAGCCAAAGCTAGGGCAGTACACACTGCCTGCCACCAACAAAGGGAAGTGGGGAAGACCAATGTATGTTGCTGCCCATCCCACACCTCCCAGCTTTCCCTTGGGCTCGGCCAAGCCAGAGATCTCCAGGGTCCACGGCATGCACGTGTCCATGAGAAGGATCAGAAACAGAAGCCACCAAGACACAAGATGGGGCAACCTTGCAACAACTACAAGAGCTGCACTGCTGTTCTCTGTGGCTAATGCATAACAAGGCCCTGAAGCCCTAAACCCATGGTACAAGCTCAGGGGAAATCTTCCACCTACCCTTGGCCACAAACTGAAAGGCAGGAAGAGAAAAAAGAGCTTCTAATCCATCACTCCTCAACCTCTCCCAAAGCCAAGATCAACTCCATGCACCTGTTGCTAATGGCTTTTAATTTGCTTTTTCCTTCTCCAAAGTCAAGCTCCTCTGGCTCTCCTACAAACACAGAAGTGTTTTTGGAGGTTTCTTTTTAACAACAGTCGCCTTTGCTTAAATAGAAGCAAATTTAAGCACTATCCACAGAGCACGTTCATTCTACACCAGGAATTTACTAAAAATGTTGGTTTTGGCACAATCACAAAACCTTGAGTAACTCAAAACCATGGAAGCAGGCACAGGAGAGATGAATCCTGGAAATCCACGGGACACCCCAGCCCTGAAGGGGCTGATAACTGCCAGAAGAGTGCCAGAAGATGTGTCTGGGAGGACCAACACAAACCAGATTCTGTCACTGCAATGTGCAATGGCCTCTAAAAGAGGCCATTTTGGGCCTTTTTTTTTTTTTTTTTTTTTTTTTGGCTAAAAGTGCCGTATTTTAGCAAACAGTCTAATTTAGGAACTTGGTTTAGCCCTGCAGATTCCACACCATCAAGAACTTCCTCATGACTATGCTACAATAGAATCTTGGCCATTAGGCTTAGGCTGCTTGACACACTTCCACCTAGGAGAAAAGAATCTGATTGTCTAGAGATTTGTCTGCTTTTTCCATACTTGTATTAACAGATCCTCCAGCATGTTCCAGGAGGTGGAAAACACAATGTCCTCTAAACTGGTAACATCAGCACAGACCCAGCTAGGCCCTCTGCAGCTTCCTACAAAACTAAGATGGCTTTTCAAACTGCTGCAAGCCTTGGAACTGCCAATGCACCAGAACAGAAGGTGTGTCGGCTTTGCCTTCTTTCAAGCAAACAAGAAGGGATTTGAGGAAATATTGGGACCTCCCATCCCTCCCACAGCAGCCTCATCTCCCAGGGCTTTGCTTTGGACCCGATCCTCACCGTGTGTGGCAAGTGGCAGGGATACTCACGCTCAGCACCCCTGCTTGGGCATCACAGCAGTAGCAGAGTTGGCTGCAGAGGACAGTCCCAAGCTACACTGTTTTCCCCAGCCCCTGCCAAGCCTTATGGAAAAATCCTGCCCGGGAGCTTAAGCTTGGCACAGATCCTGACAGCAGAGCCCGCTGCCAGGTGAGGACAAGATTTGATGGGGCAAAGGTTGAAAGGAGAAAAAGATGATCACACACACACACAAAAAGAGTAATTACTGCTAAGCATGCGTTGGTGGAGTCTGCTGGCACCTGGTGTTCGTTACAGCCTCCCTGGGCTGGACGTCACCCTTCACAAGCACGATGGGAAGGACGAGAAAGCTTCCTTTTATAGCAACAACTTTGAAGCACGAGTCCCGTTGGATATCCACCTCTGGTGCTGACTTTCAAGTGACTCAAATATATATTAGTTTTTGGGGCAGGGAAAGAGCTTTCCCTGCAGGACCTCCTGCTGCTGCCAAGCGCAGGCTCCAGCCCAGCACCCACCCACTGATTCCAGTCACTCATGTCCCATCTGATCAGCCACTGATTCAGGAGAAAGCAATGCAGAAGCCAGCATGACTGAGTTGGGTACGGTTTGAGAGCTGCTCGTGGTAAGGAAAGTTGGATGGCGTTCAACTATCAGACACCTAAGTACCCAGTGAAGTCTTCCCTCTGCAATAGCTGATATTCATTATTCTCAGCATAACTATCCCCTGACAAGCTGCATTTGTTTCCTGTCTGTGGAGTGTTTCATAGAATCATTGCATCATTTTGGCTGGAAGAGATCATTAAGATCATCAAGTCCAAACATTAACCCAGCACTGCCAGGTCACCACTAAACCATGTCTCTCAGCACCACATCTCCATGGCTTTGAAATCCTCCCAGGGATGGGGACTCCACCACTGCCCTGGGCAGCCTGGGACAGGTCTTGACAACCCTTCTGGGGAAGACCTTGCTCCTAACGTCCAAGCTAAACCTCCCCATGTGCAACATGAGGCCGCTGCCTCTTGTCCCATCGCTTGTTCCTTGGGAGAAGAGACTGACACCCACCTGGCTTCAACCTCCTTTCAGGGAGTTGTTGAGAGTGCGGTGGTCTCCCCTGAGCATCCTTTCCTCCAGGATGAACAACCCCAGGTCCCTGAGCCCTTCCTCACAAGACTTGTGTTCTAGACCCTTCACCAGCTTCATTGCCCTTCTCTGGACATGTTCCAGCCCCTTAATGTCCTTCTTGGAGTGAGGGGCCCAAAACTGTCCTGGCACCAAGCAGAGAGCAGCACAGTTGTGCTGCCTGCCCAGGCACAGGAAAAGGAGGTTCCCACAGATGCAGATACCACCCTTGAGCATCCACAACAACTTCAAAGACCTCCCAAAAATCACTGAAAATGGTGCCAGTGTGGGAAAGGTTTAAAAAGGCTGCAAGCATAGAAAGGTGCTGGCAACACTCATGAGATTTATAGGACCATAAAAAGGGAGCTTCTGGGGTGACACCCATGTCCTACCACGCGACAGCAATGCTTCCCAGCAATAAAACCACCACACACACACGAGTCTGGATAATATAGGAGGGAAGTAAATAAAGCTGTACTTGCTTCCACAGTTTCAAGGCTACTACGGTTTGCAAGACCCCTCTGGCATCCCCAACCAAACAAGACAGATGGATGTCTCCGGTCGCACAGCCCTTGGTGCAGCTTACACTGCCAAAACCCCAGTACAGAGCGAGGTATCTCCTGGCACACCCTAAGAACAGATTTCTTCATTCCACAAAAGTAATAAAGCCCCCCAAAAAGCAGCATCTACCCAAACATCTCATGGCAAAGCAATGTGACCAAGGAGAACATCTCAAGAGAGATACTCTGCCCATTTTACAACCTCAGTTGGAGCTTATGCCCAGGGGAAGACTTAAGTCTTTCCTTAAACTTACCTATACTTTTTGCCTCCACAATGTCCTGCATCAAGGAACTCCATGGGTCTGCTTCACAGGCAATGGAAAACCAAAAACTTCCATCAAGAACAGGCTCTCACCAGCTCACCACCATACCCTTATATCAGAAGAGGGAGAGTTCAGTCCTGATCCACCCTCTCCCTACTGTCTGCTCAATATTCTTCCAAAAGAAAAAACATTTCCTAATTCAGGGGGGACAGTCCCAAAGGTGTTTTGTTTTTTTAAAAGGGAGTTGCGGATGTAACCTCTGCCAGAGCAAGGAGTTTGTTCCAGCCAAGTGCCTGTAGGCACCAACAAGAACATGAAAACCTCAAATCATACCCAGTGCTGAGCTCCCAGGGGTTAAACATAAAAGCTGCAAACTCAAGTTTAAAACCCTGGGAGGGAATGGAAGCCCAGGAGAGCATCTTCTTTCTACATGACCTTGCAGCCCCTCCAAAGTCCTTCATAAGCCCAAGAGCTCAGCCAACAGCCAAAGCAAGACTGCTCCTGAGGGACTCTTAGGGCCAAACACAGCACCAAGTGCCTTTCAGATTTGAGCTGGATCAGGCAATAGCACAAGCTCACACTAGCAATCGCACAGGAGAAATGAAACCCAGAATTCCAGAGCCACAACCCCACCACTGGCCACAGAGAGATATTTTTGAAGAAGAAATGGTCTCATCTGACAACAGACATGCCGCCCGTGGCTCACAGTTAGCATCCTCTGCTTTGGAAGAAGAGAAAAATCTCTCATTTAATTTGTTTTTTTTTCAAGCACTGCAGACTAAGTGGTGGGTTAATCTAAGGGCACATCTGCTCCCTGGAACAGATGTCTGCACGAACAGCTCCGGAGCAGGGAGGCTGGACAAAGCTCTTTGGCTGCTGCCAGCACTCACTCTACCTGCTGGTGGCATGATCTTGGTTGAAGGAGGAACAGTAGGAACATTGTGCTGTGGCCCCACCTAGGATCATCACCAGGAGAAAGCAGACACGCTGCTCCCCATGTGATGATGCACTGGAAGAGATGCTGTGGTCACCCACGAGATCTCGGATCAACATCCACAGCGAGCAGACTAAGGGCAACCACAGAAAACAAAAGCAGGGGAAATGGTTTCCTGCCTCCACAAATGCTGCAAGAACCATCCCACTAACTCCTGGTGCACTTGAGGAGGGGACACCCAAACCCATCCTCCCCATCTCAAGACACCAAATTAAATAGGGCAATGAAAACTTGAAGCACAGTAAAGGGCGTTCATGAAGAAAATCTTGGAGCAACTCTATCATGCTACCCTCGGGGCCAGAGCCCTAGCAGTGTCTCCTTACTTGGATAGTTTGGATGTTAATTTGGACTTCAAGAGCTGTCAAAAGCTGAAGCAACAGACTCCCTGAAAAGCTGTGCTTCCCCCAACTGGAGATTATGACAGCCCTTTAACTGCATCAACACTTCAGAGCCGTGTCTCCATCACCCTTCACTAAATTGGTCTTTGTCTGATGGAAAGAAGTAGCTGTTCTCAGCTGAATTGCTGGTGCAGTGCGCAGAGCCACGTGCTCTCCTTGTTCCCAGATGCAATGTTGGGAAACCAGTCCCACCAGCGTGACCAGAGAAGGGCAGGCACAGGAAAGTCACTCACACTGCAAGCTGGGGGAGTCTGGCACCATTAACTGATGCAGTGACACACAGGGAGGACAACAAAAAGCTTCAGAAATGAGCCAGTTCATCTCTCATTTCCAACTCACCTGTAGACCAAAACATAGCCAACTCCATGAAGGTCTCCCTGCCCAGGTGCTCCACCAAGACACATCTTCTCTACACTGACCACTTCCTCAGGCAAAGACTATCAAAGGCTGCAACACTGGTCCTGCTTGGTCCTCTGGACCTAGCTGACATACTGATCATTTTAAAAAAAAAAAAAAAAAAGGGTTCTGCATTCAAGATTCAGATGCCACAGGCATGATGGGCACGTAGCAGCCAACTATGGGTCACCAAATGGTGACCAGGTAGCCAGGACACGGCTGCAGCCCCAAGGTCAGCTGGACTTGCTCCTGGCCTCAGTCAGGAGGTCCATTTTAGGAAAAATAGGGTGTTTTGTTCCTAGCTTGCTGCCTGAGCACACCCACAGACACCATCTCTCACTAATGAATAAAACCTCTTTGGATTATCAAATCAAAGAACTCCAAGCGATGAGCTCGTGCAAAAGCTTACCCTTGATTTAATGTTCTTATGCACCTTGCCGATTAGTGCAGGTACTGATCTGTTGGTGGATTACATGACACCTTCAGCTACACTGAAAATGCTGACAGGAGCCAAAAACCATCACGAGATTGAGTTAGGCAGAAACAAACACAGTCAGCACATTGATTCGCATTTCCTCAAAACAGTGGGTTTCTTTAAGCACTCATCCTGGGTAAACATTTCCAAACTATACTCCCCACAATACCTGGGTTTAGACAGCTTAACTCTTTGCTGGAGCTGATGGTCTTCTCGAAGGAAAGCAACATGCGGGGTCAAATTGGACTGCAGATTGCTCACTCCATGGGATGCTACACGTTTGGCCCAATGTGGACCAGGGTGTCCACAAACTCATGTTAAAAAGAGGAGGAGCACATTGGGAGCAGTATAACACCTGGAGAGCAAAGCCCCATGTGATGATCACAGAATGGTAGAGGTTGGAAGGAATCTCTGGACATCATCTCATCCAATCCCCCTGCTCCAGCAGGGTCACCCAGAGCAGGGTGCACAGGAACACATTGTCCAGGCAGGTTTGGAATCTCTGCAGAGAAGGAGACTCCACAGCCTCTCTGGGCAGCCTGGGCCAGGCTCCATCACACTCACAAGAAAGAATTTTCTCCTCCTGTTCAGATGGAACATCCTGGGTTCCAGTTTGTGTGTCCATTGCCCCTTGTTCTGTGGCTGAGCACCACTGACAGGAGTCTGGCTCCATCCTCTTGACTGACACCCTTTAGGTATTGATGGGCATTGATCAGCTCCCCTCTCAGTCTTCTCTTCTCCAAGCTAAACAGCCCTAGGGCTATCAGCCTTTTTCTCAGCACAGAGATGCTCCAGTCCCCTCTGCCTCTTTGTAGCCACCACTGGACTCTCTCCATTAGCTCCCTATCTCTCTTGAACTGGGGAGTCCAGAACTGGACACAGTACTCCAGAGGTGTGCTCACTAGGGCAGAGCAGAGGGGAAGAGGAACCTCCCTCAACCTGCTGGTCACACTCTTCTACATGCAACCCAGGATGCCATTGGCCGCCTTGGCCACAAGAGCACGTTGCTGGCTCATGGTGAACTTGTTGTCCCCCAGGATTCCCAGATCCTTCTCCACAGAGCTACCTTCCATCCATTCAGGAGGTCTGAAGCAAGAAGAGGACACGAGAACAGACATCTGCTCCAGCCCACAGTGTGGATTAGAACTTGCTGCAAAAAGCCCCAGTCATTCAATTTGACCTCACCTGCAAATCCAGAGACCCATCCCAGAGCCCTGCTTCAATTCAGAGCGCACTTCTAACACCATACTCATTGCATCAGCACAAAAGACCACGTGGCTCATGTTGTGCGGTTTTCGGCAGCAAAGTCCTTGCCTTAATTTAGATTTGAGCTTGTCTGCAGGTGGGAATTAGCTCTCCAGGTGCAGGCTCCCACCTCTGCCAACCAGAGGTGTATTGGAGATAAACCAAAACAGGACAGTGTTTATGCAACACAAGAGCAAACACCACGCCTGCTTTGTTTAATTAGTTCCCCTTGAAATTAAAGCTCGTCAACCTGCAAATTAACTAGAGGGGAATGAGAGCTGGGGGTGAGGGATGCCAGATACAATCCAAGCAGTGGCTGCAAGCACTTTCCATTAACACCACCAGTGCCTTGAATGGAAAGACCCAAAATAACACCACCCACCCCATCCGTCTATACTTCAGAGTTTGTTGTTTCGGCCTCACCGGGTTAAAAGCTGCTCACTCCCGTCATCACAGGTCAAATGGTTGATAAGAAACAGATTTCATCATTTTAAGACCCAAGCATTTATTGGAAGGGCTTATCTGCAAACGAAGTTACGTACTTTGAACTGTTTAGTTTGACATCAGTTAAAAACACATGAGGCCCTTGTCTGGATGCTCTCAAAATTCATGTGGTAGACAGCCCAAGTCCATCCTCTGCAGTCTTCACCATGCGCAACGTGAAAGACGATGCTGCTCCTCTGTGCTGGGACCCAATCCTTAACAAGAAAGGCGAGTCATTTTGGGGGAAAATGTCCTCTCTAGCAAGATACTTGGGTACAGGAATAGTCATTTACGCAACATCTTGCTTCTGCTTGAAATTGCTCTTGTTGCCAGGCGAAGCAGGGTTGAAACTCAAACACAGTCTTTGCTGCATTAATCAACAGGCAAAATGAAAATGACATCTGAAAGACATTTGAAAGTAATGGGAGGTTTTTTGCCTGCTTAAAGCAGAGCTTTTTTGGTTGAGTGGAGTTGGTTTCTACAACTTCCTGCACTGCGCAGCTTCTTGCAAGCACAAAACACCCTCCCATGTGTTCATCAAACCCTCTCACTTCACAAGAGCATCCCCTTAACAATAGGCAACTCCAAGACACCACATTTCCCAAGGGCAAGTTATTTCCTCTGTGCTGTCTCCAAGAAGTCAGCCCCAGGCAAGGCTGTAAGGAGATGGACCAAGCCCAAGACATGAGGCTTTGAGGAACCTCAGAGCCTCCCCATTTCAATGGAGCTAGCTGCTCCATTCATTCCTGCTGAGATTTCTACGGCAACAGACCTCGCCACTAAATTTTGGATTACTTCAGCTTGATTTAGAGGTGAAGCATTATCACTCTATCAACAGGACAGGGTTGTCTTAGGCCAACACTGAAGCATCCATAGTAGAGGAAACAAGACAACGCCATTGCTGACAGTGAGGCTGGGAGATACAGAAGAACCCAAAGCTTGTCCATTGTCTCTAGAAGAATGTCTCATTTCAGGAAGTAAGGACTACAATCAGGTTTAAAAGCACCATGTCTTTAGGGACAGATACCCTGGTCAGCTGAACACTGGCCACATGCCACAAAGAACCTGCTCCATTTATTGATTCCTATGGAAAGCAACTTCAATCCCACCACTAGGTCTGCTTCAAGGCTGCTTTAATAATCACAGTCATGTGTGTATTTTAATTTTGGCTCCACATCTAAAGCATGGGTTAGCATCTACAAGCAGCAGGCGCTTGGCTACAGAAGACAATTCCACATACAACCAACATGCCAGGGCACCATCCGTGGCCTTCTTCACCAACTCACCTAGATAGCACCTCATCCCAGCATTTTTCACAGCACCAGATTTCCTTCCCTGCAAGACTGAGCTCTCCCGCATTTCAAAGCCACTCACATCCAAAAAAGCAAAGCAGACCTTGGTGCCAGTAATGGGGCAGCTCTGCAAGGAGAAGTACAGGAGGCAGCAAGGGCTTTCCAGGAGTTAAGAGATGGTCTCCAGCACAATCAGCTGATGCCCACATGTAGTCTGCAGGACTTTGGTCTCAAAGGGCCAGGGTCAGGAGAGAATTAGACATGCTCTTGATGTGAAAACAAAGGCTAAATATCAAACCAACGCAGCTAGACTTTTAATTAAGAAAAAGAAAAAAACCCAACTTGCTTGAAGTAACACATAAAAGAAGTGAAATCCCAGGCACAGCTGACGCGCTAGGACAGATTTATATTTAGAAGAATGACTTAACTACTTGATCAACAGGAAATAAATGGAAGCTTTTTTGGCACTGTCCAGAAGGAGAAAAGAAAACCAAAAGAGAGACAGTCACCACCACCCACTACTGCTAAGGGCAACATCCACCAGCCTCACAACTCTCCATTTTTACACCAAATTCAGCTTTTTTTTTCCCCATGCATGATACCAGTAAACAACATCTACAGCTTGCAGAAGCCACATAAAGACTATCAATCAAAACAAATCACGTGCATTCACAAGACAACTGGCATTTTTTTTTTTTTTCCTTTTTTTTTTTAATTTAGTGTTTACCATGTCAGCCTCAACAGGATGACTAACAACGTGTTAGTACTTCAGCATAAACCAAATCACAGATCACAGAATGGTTTGGGCTGGAAGAGACCTTAAAGATCATCTAGTTCCAACCCCCCTGACATGAGCAAGGACACCTCCCACTAGACCAGGTGGCTCAAAGCCCCATCCAGTCAGGTCTTGAACACATCCAGTGGTGGAGCATCCACAACTTCCCTGGGCAACCTGTGCCAGTGTCTCACCACCCTCAGAGTGAAGAACTTCTTCCTCATTTCTAATCTAAATCTCCCCTCTTCCAGTCTGAAGCCATTAACCCTCATCCTATCACTACAATCTCTTGTAAAAAGTCTCTCCCCAGCTTTCTTGTTAGGCCCCAAATATATTGCGGTGATTAAAAAAAAAGCCATTTACAAGCTTTGCAGACTGAATTTTTGAGATATGAAGCAGAGCACCAAGATAAAGCACAATCCTTCAACATCTACTGTTTCTTCTGCCGTGTTATGCATCTGGGAGCTTTAAGTTCAGAAGTCAGAGCCGTGCTTGGCCGGATATCCGATTGCCTGCTGGGCCTCATCCCAAATTTCTCAAACATCACTCACATTTTTGTGTGCAGGAAGAAGGATGAAGATTTCATATTTCAAGCCAAAAGGGAGGAAAAAAGTGTTTGCAACACTATGTAGGAATTATCATAACCAAAAGCTCAGGCTTCTGGTTCAAATGATTCCCACAGATCCCCTCCACAGAAAGACAAAGAAATTGGGCTGATGCTCAGAATGATCTGCTTGGGACCTTGGGTTGAGCCGAGACCTTGCCAGACAGGACTCACCGGCATCAGGCAATAAATGCTTGGCCCAAAGGAAGATGCTCTGCCTCCACACATCCCGGCAGAGACCATCAACATCACCTCTGCCTGCCAGCCTCCCCGCAGGGAATTACCCTCAGCCCTGAGCCCACAAGCAGATTCCCTTTGCCTTAGAGCAGTCTTAAGCCAGGAACCATCTGCCCTTTCCCAAAGCAAAATGTCTGCCCTTCCCTCTCCAGGCAAGGAAGCATGTGATACAAGTGCTGGCATCACCGTCTTCCACTCACAGTCCCTTAAAAATAAGGCCTGCAAATATTTTTATTTCTTTTATCCCACCTGAATGCAGGACAATCTGGACAGTGATGGACCTGCTGAGGCAGGGCCAGAGGAGGCCACAGAAATGATGCAAGAGCTGGAACACCTCTGCTGTGAGGACAAGATGAGAGGGTTGGGGTTGTTCAGCCTGGAGAAGAGGAGGCTCCAGGGAGACCTTCTCACAGCCTTTTAGAACTTAAAGGGGCCTATCAGAAAGATAGGGACAGACTTCTTAGCAGGGTCTGTGGTGACAGGACAAGGGTGATATGTTTAAACTAAAAGAGGGAGATTTAGACTAGAGAGAAAGAAGAGATATTTTTACAGTAAGGGTGGTGAGACACTGGCCCATGTTGCCCACAGAGATGGTAGAAGCTTCATCCCTGGAACCATACCAGTTGAGGTTGGATGGGGCTCTGAGCAACCTGCTCTAGTTGCAGATGTCCCTGCTCACTGCAGGGGAGGTTGGAATAGATGACCTTTAAAGGTCCCTTCCCACCCAAACTTCTGTGATTCTATGATTTCCTGGGCAACCTCCTCTGAACGACCCTGCTTTAGCAGGGTGGATGGAAGAGATATCTGCAGAGGTCCCTTCCTACCCCTACCATTCTGCAATTTTTTTTGCCCCTACTCCCAAATGCACTTCTTGTGATTTTAGAGCCCATTTTTGGAGGCATGGGTACCATGACTGCAGAGACCACAGTTTGACCCTCGAATCACACCACTGCATGAACCCACAAGACACTGATGCTCTGTGCCTCAGTTTCCCCCCCATGTTATCCACTGGTACCTTTAGGACATTGCATCCCTCCCCGGTACCTAAAGGATGCATCTACTCCTGCCTGTGCTGGCATTTCCCGTCACAGCCAGGTAGCAGGAAAACCAGCATCAGGACGACAAGCAGCTTTCCTCAGGACACCTGTAAGGTGATGGTTTAGAACAGGAGGCGGCAAAGCTGGGATAGAAAGGTCACCTCTGCAGAGAGGGGGTTAAACACTTGCCCTCCCAAAATCCCTGCTGCAGGGCCCCACATTCCTCTGCTCCAACAGCATGCTGGGCTGGGGCTTCCCCCCCCCCCTTTCCATGCCCAGTCATGTCCTGCCTCCTGGATTTAGTGAACATTTTTAATAGCTCCTATTAATAGGCAGAGGGGGAGCTGGAGAGGAACCAGCTGCTCCGGCCAGTCGCACCTCCAAGGAGCTGCAGGGTTGTCCCGCTGCAGGGCAAAGTGCTAAAAATCAGGCAGAGGAAAAGAAAAAAAAAACAAGTCCGGCTCATCCAGAAGCATTCAGGATTGGCACTCAACATCAACACCCCATTTTTACAGGCCTCCTGGAAAAACATCTCCCATTCACTGCAGGCCCAAGAGCAGGGATGCTCTGCAGAGGAGCGCACACATCCCAGGGACTGAGTCTGTGTGTCCGCTCCAGTGACATGGCGAGCTGTGACCTTGTTTCATGGGATCTCACCAGGCACTGCATGAGTCCAGATGGACCGTCTGGCTAATTGAGTTAATTAAAGCATTTTTCAGCAGCGATTAACTTTCAGGCGTGTCGCTCCAGAGCAGCTCCAGCTCTCTCTAGGGAGCGCAGACCACACCTCGGGAGCAGCAGGAGAGACAGGAAAAAGTACGTGGAAGCAACTTACTGACACCACAGAGTTGTTTCTCAGCTGCGTTTGCTGACTCCAAGCAGCTTAAAAAAAAGGTTAAACCCTCCCTCCTCAAAAAAATAGATCATCCCCCCAAACCTTCATTATTTCTTCACCAGAGAAAAGATTATGCATGGAGAAGAACACAGCCAGGCTGTAGTGGACGGATGCATGGGAGAACCACCAACCTGATGTCCCATACCCAGAGCATCTTTCTCCATGGGTGAATGGAGTGTGGCCAGTAGGTCTAAGGAGGTTCTCCTCCTGTTCCCCTCTGAACAAGGGAGGCCACATCTGGAGTACTGGGTCCAGTTCTGGCCTCCCCAGTTCAAGAGAGACAAGGAACTACTGGAGAGAGTCCAGAAGAGGTCACAAAGATGCCAAGGGGACCGCAGCATCTCTGTGCTGAAGAAAGGCTGAGAGACCTGGGGCTGTTGAGCCTGGGGAAGAGGAGACCTAAGAGAGGATCTGATCAATGCTGATCAATAGCTAAAGGGCAGTGGGCAATAGGATACGGCAAGACTCTTGTCCTGTGGCTGGGCACCATTGACAAGGGACAATGGGCACAAACTGGAACCCAGGAGGTTCCATCTGAACAGGAGGAAAAACCAGTTTCCTCTGAGGGTGCCAGAGCCTGGAGCCGGCTGCCCAGTGAGGTTGTGGAGTCTCCTTCTCTGGAGAGATTCCAAACCTGCCTGGACAATGTGTTCCTGTGCACCCTGTTCTGGGTGACCCTTCAGCAGATCTCCAGAGATCCCTTCCAAGCCCACCATCCTGTGATTCTGTGACTCCCTGGGCCTGGTGCAAGCAGCTGCGCTAAGCTCTGGGAAGCAAAGGCTGCCCATTGCTGCTGGATGATGAGCTGGTGCGGTCCAGAGCCAGCAGCAGGGACTATCCTTTTTGCTGACGAAGTAATTGCCAGCTCCTGGGGACAGTAAATACTTTGTCCGTCTACGGCCCTTGCCCAGAGATAACCAAGCAGAACGCTTGCAAAGTCCAAAAGAAAAGCTCGCTTCATGGCAGCTGCTGGTTTGCTCCCCAACAAGGACAGCTTCCATAAAGTGCTGGAAAAGAGCTGCATCCTGGGAAGCTGGTATTAAAAAGAAACGAAACCACCCAAAAAACCCCCTCATCCCGTTGCTGGGGACCTCGTGCTTTCACTCCCTTCCCCAAGAACCCTCTTTGTCCTTCTCGTCCTTGGGATGAATGCCTGCCTGTAAGAGGGACCACTCATCCGGAGGCTGCTACGATAAATCTGCAGCCACCAGCATCTATAGGTGAGGAGCAGCCAGCGCTCAGGAAGACAAGCTGCAGAATGCACTCCCCCCTCATCTCCTTCTCTCTTTCTGAGGGGTGTCTGCACACAACTGTTTCACTTTTTAAGGGATGCACCCGCACACATCCCTTCCTCTTTTTGAGGGATGCACCCCCACATTTCCTCCATTTTTTGCAGGATGCACCTCTGCATCTCCTCTTTTTGCGGGATGCACTCCATGTCCTCCTGTTTTTGTGGGATACACACCCACACCTCCTCCCCTCTTTTTCCAGGATGCACTCCTACATCTCCCCCCCCCCTTTTTGCGGTGTGCAGCCCTCCATCTCCATTTTTTCCTAACTCCAAACCCAGGGACTTAAGAGAAGACCGGCTGCTCCCAGGACACATGCACTCAGGAAACACTCCCTGCACCGTCTTACAGACTTTTAACAGCTCAACCCGCACCAAAGACGCAGCGGTGCACACCGAAGAAACCCACCAACGATGGGCTCTGTGAGCCAAGGGTGTAAAAAAAAAAAAATACACGGAGGTGTTTAAGGTGGGAGACACAGTTCTTGTAGGAGAGAACGATTTCCCAGGCTGGGTTTGCTTGACAGGGAAACACTTCTCACGCCGGAGAAGAGCAACCCCACCCCGGGCTGGCTAATCTGATGGCAGGTTTTCAATGCGGCATCCAGGATGCGAGGGGCTGGCGAGGGAGGCTGGCGAGGGCGGGGGGGAAAGAAAGCGAGGAAATGCCACAGAGGTGAGGACGCTTTTTCTGGCCAGGAGGCGGTTTGTTTTGTTTCCCTCCCTTCAGTGAGCTGCCATTTTCCGGAAGCTGGATCAGTTAACAAAAAAAAAACCCAAGAAGTTTCTCTTTGTTTAATTATAGCTGCAGTGGCCCTCGCGCCGAGGGACCCGGCGGCAACAGCGGCTTGTCCCACCCCCCCCCATGCTCCCCCCTCATGCTTCTCTGGGAACGGATGCAAACGATAATGCGGGAGTTAAAGCTTTAATGTCTCCCACAAAGACACGACCCAAGAGACTTTAGTTTCCAGTCACTGTGCGACCACCGAATTTAGTTATTCAAATTCCTGCTGGTTTTGCTCCCTTCCTCCACCCTTAACCTCATTCGGGTACCTTCTAGATGGAAAACTCAAGCATCTTCTCACACCGATGGATGCTCCAGCCTGGACTGACTCTTGTCAAAGCCACAGCTGCACTGGCACCAACCTGAAGCCGAGAGGTCTAATCAGCCTCCTCTGTGGATCTATTCCAAATTCTACCCCCTAACTTGACTTAACGTATCTTGCGCTCCCTCCCCGAGCCCCAGCGCTTTGCTGGTGCAATGCCACCATCACAGAGAACTATCACAACTGGCAACAACCCTGAGAGCTGTCCTGCAGAGAAAGACTTGGGGGTATTGGTGGGTCAAAAGCTGGACATGAGCCGGCACCATGCACTCGCAGCCCAGAAGCCAATCGCACCCTGGGCTGCATCCAAAGCAGCGTGGGCAGCAGGTTGAGGGAGGGGATTCTGCCCCTCTGCTCTGCTGAGAACCCCCCTGCAGTGCTGGGTCCAGCTCTGGAGTCCTCAGCACAGGAGAGACAGGGACCTGATGGAGCAGGGCCAGAGGAGGCCACAGAAATGATCCAAGGGCTGGAACCCCTCTGCTGTGAAACCAAGCTAAGAGAGTTGGGGTTGTTCAGCCTGGAGAAAAGGTGGCTCCAGGAAGACTTTCTCAGCCTTTTAGAACTTAAAGGGGCCTATCAGAAAGATGGGGACAGTCTTTTTAGCAGGGTCTGTTGCAACAGGACAAGGGGTGATGGCTTTAAACTAAAAGAGGGAGATTTAGACTAGGGAGAAGGACACTGAGGGTGGTGAGACACTGTCCCAGGTTGCCCAGAGAGGTGGTCAATGCCCCATCCCTAGAAACCTTCCAGGTGAGGTTGGACAGGGCTCTGAGAAACCTGCTCTAGTTGCAGACGTCGCTGCTCACGGCAGGGGAATTGGACTAGATGACCTTTAAAGTTCCCTTCCAAGCCAAAACATTGTATGATGCTTTGACCCCTGCAATGTTCTTGCCAAGCCTGCTGGCAAGCCAAAGGCAGCAGCAACAGTAAAACATCGCTGGCCTTGTTCTTCCACTGACCGAGCCGGGGACTCACCATTGTTCAACTCCAAAAAAGCCTTTTCTGTTCCTAAGGAAACAGCCAGAGTCGTTCAAACAAGGCCACACACCACGCAAACGTCTTCCCCCTAAAAGACAACCAAAAGCACTTTATCCGTGCAGTGTGGCCCAAGCTGGGCAGGCATGGAGGAGAAGGGCAGCTGTCAGGTTTACCCCCTGGGAGAGCAAACTGGGGAGAGGGAAGCGATAAGCTTTGCTCAGGGCTAGTCTGCAGCACGGGATGAGCAACCCAGCCTAATGACTACACACTGCAGCCGTGTTAGTTTGCTGCTTCCTGGAGGCAGCTAGACAACACCTGGGTTTGCTTCATGGCAGCGATCTCCCCTTTCCATCCTGCACGGGGCAGAGGAAGCAACTTCAGAGCCTGCAGAGAACTCTGCAAAGGAAAGGCTTTCACATTATTCTTATTATATTATTATTATCATTATTACAGCTTTCTTCCCCATCATTTCACTCCGATGCAGGTCACCACCCCGCCAATCGGCACAGAAGCACCAGGGCGATGAAGAAACACGCGAAAGATTAAATAAGTGACTCAGCCACCTTCTGTCTTTGTATTATAATACAGACGGGTTTGAGGCGACGGAGTTCCTCTCCCATCCATCACCTGCACGCGCAGACAGCGCGTGTGGATAAGGAATCGGGACCTGCAACATTGCACCACCCTCCCTGCTGACGGGTCTGAAGCAACAACCTCCCCCCAGGCAGAGCAGGAGCACGCCAAGAACACTGAGCCCTTAGGACTTGCCATTCGTTGTCTGCTATCGGTAACAGAGCGTCACAGCCCGTCGCTGGGAATGACTACCCCTCGGCACCGAAAATAAACCCTTGCACAAATCCAAGTGAAAGCAGCAGGTTAAAAATAGAAATATTTTGCATGGCTGGTGGTTGGGCTGGGATTGGGGGGGTGGAATTGACCAAAGGGCTTGAAAGGGAGAAGCAGCAGGCCAGCGATAAACAGCACTAAGTTTCCACCAAAAAAATGGAATTAAAGACAGCGGATGTTGCTTGGGGGGTGCCGGTGACTTCTTCAAATAGCACACAACACACCTAAAATGTCAACCTTCCTAGTAGAGATAAGAAACTTAAATCCAAGGACAGGATGAGAGAGAGTTGGAAGTTTTACAGTCAGCTCTTTGACCTACCAAAAACTGACTCTACCCTGAAAAGCCCAGCAACACACAAAGGGGAGCGTGGCTGCAAACCACCCTGAGCAGCAAAGGGATTCCACACGCTCCTTTGTTTTCCCGTTGCCGTGAGCCATCAGTGTCGTCCCCCTCCATATTCCCACGCTTTTCTCTACAAGCCCAAGGGAGCAGAAAGACACTGAAACCACACGATTCCAAGAAATTAAGGACCTCAGACCACAGTAAGGACCATGGGAGGGGAACGATGCCACAGGTATCCTCAAAAATGACCCCTTGGCACAGCTCTGTGGACGGTTTTGGTCTTACTGGAACTGGGATATCACTCGAACGTTCAGTGAAAACCAGCTGCAACCATCTGACCTGCTGTGAGCAAGTCTCTCCACCTCATTTAGAAAGCCAAGGCTCCGTGCTGGAAGGAAAGGGGCTTGTCAGGACACGCACGTGCCCACTGGAGGACCTGTTCCCATCGGCCCAAGTTACAGGTCTGGCAAGTGCTTTCTCCTTTCAAAACAAACATATTTACAGCCACAGAGAGAGCTCAGGCTGCAGATCACACTTTGGAATTTAATCAACCCTGCAGCTTTGTCATTAAGGAGCGAGGCTGCCCTTGCATCCCCATACCAACCATTCCGGTCCTTCAGGGAGAGATAGTGGACCCACCATCCACGAGGAGCAACCCTCCCGCTGCTCCCCAGAATGTCCCAGGGTTTCACTGCCCTGCTGGGGTTTGCTTCCAAGTCACAGGTTTTTTTTGCCCTGTGCCAGCACCAAGAGGTCCGTATGCTCCCTGCCCTGCCCCAGCCAAGGCTGGCACGGAGCTTTCAATGTCCCCTAACAATGACAGCCCTGTGCCCCAACGCCAGCTCGTCAGCAGGGTCAATGCCAGAATTGCTGGCACCGTGCTTGCGAGAAGCGAGCGGATGAAGCTCTGGCAGCAAAAGCGAAGCATCCTCTGCTCACACGGGAACGCTGGTTGCTCCCATCCTGCCTGAAACACTGAGGGACTTGTTCTGTGCTTTTTTTAAGCTGAAATTTCATTCTGCAAATTTTAGGGAGGAGCCTGGATGAGTCGGTCAGCTGGTGCTGAAAGTGGAGATACCTCCAATATGCCATCCCGAGAGCAAGACACCCCAGGCAGCACTCAGCTTCACAGCCACAAATTGCTCTCAACAAACACCCTGCTGCAGCCATCAGAGAATCATAGACTACCATGTTGAAAGGGACCTCAAGGATCACAGAATGGTTTGGTCGGAAGCGACCTTAAATGTCATCTAGTTCCAACAACCCTGACATGGGCAGGGACACCTCCCACTAGGCCAGGTTGCTCAAAGGCTCATCCAACCTGCTCTTGAACACATCCAGTGATGGAGCATCCACAACTTCCCTGGGCAACCTGTGCCAGTGTCTCACCACCCTCCCAGTGAAGAGCTTCTTCCTCATTTCTAATCTAAATCTCTCTTCCAGTTCAAAACCATTACCCCAGCTTTCTTGTAGGCCCCTTCAGATACTGGAAGGTTGTAGTAAGTTCTCTTCATCCAGTATCAACCTTTCTTGGCAAAAGCATGGTCTAGACAGGCTGTCCCAGCACGCTGTCCAGCTGAATTGTGAAAGTGTCAAATGCTGGGGACTCAACCACTTTCACCTCAGGTTGTCACTTGCAAACCTACATAAAATCCACTGCAATGAACTGACCAGCCTGGCACCAGGTCTGGGATATCACCACAACGCAAGGCGCAAGCTGTCCAGACGGCATGACACCACCAAAGCCACTCATGAAACCTGACATTTGGCCATGTCCCATCACCTCCAGGAGGACCAGCTCAAGCAACTTTTAAGAGCAAACCAGATCGAAACCCCTGCAAGGGCGAAGCAATGGAGAACATTTCACTATATATACTGCAGTTAAGGTCATATTCCAGCTAAGACTGATCCTCCTCATTCAAACGTGCCTCATTGCTGGTCACTAGGCAAGTCAACATCTGGGTACAAATCAGAGAATCAGAGAATGCTTACCTGGAATATTTCCAGGGATGGGGGGGCACTGACCACCTCTCTGGGCAGCCTGGGCCAGCGTAAAAACTTTTTTCCCTAGATCTAATCTAAACAAAACTTCTCCAAGAGTTGCCATCCACAGCCAGTATGCAAGAGATATCCAGCCCTCTGCTTGAGGAAGCCCTCCACTGCTGTGGACACCCCTCCGTGATGCTGCTGAGTGCCTGAACACCCAGCGAGGACCCTTGGTCAAGCAGCACCACAGTCAGCCCCGCCAACCCAAAGTACACCCTTTGCAGGGAAAGCAAACCTCTGACCTGCTGGAAAGCCGTTCCACCTCCTCAGCACATCCTGGGGAGCCCCCAGGGCAGTCTGCAAAGCTCAGGTGTTTTCCGAGTGGATTTTGGGAAGGAGAGAAAAGGCAGGTGCCAAACTGAAGGTTGAGCAGCTCCAAAGCGAGGTGCTTTGCATTCATTTCTGTTTTCAGCTGCCATCAGAAATCCACCCACCAAAACCAGAAGGCGACGCAACTTTCAGACCTCTTGAAAACAAGAGGAATAAGGAGGATGCAAATTCCCCGTCACGTCCTGACCTCTACAGCTGCCAGCTCCCTTTGCACAGACAGGCTTCTGAGACGAGAAGCTCCTCGCCGTATTTAAAATGCAGCGTCTAAACCACCTCCTTAACATAGATACAAGCTCTTCTGAACAACCCCACCAGGCTAAAATAAATATTTTCCTTCACAAACAGTTTTCCCTCTCATTAAAACGAAAACATAATTAGGACGTCAAGCAGCACAGAGGCAAGCAAGGGCTGTAATCACTCCGTGCAGCCCCGCGTCAGCCAGCCTTTTAGTTAAAAGTAACGACACTGCTATTTTGGAAAAGCATGATCCCTTCCGTGGAGCGACTGGAGTTTTTTGAAAATCAAAGTATATGGAAAGCTGGTGGCTTTGCCAGAAGAATATCCCCATCCGGGGACTACGTGTGCCCAGCGGAGGCCCTTGCTCTGTTGCACGAGGAGAGCACTGGGGGCAACCGCATCCTCTTGCCATAAAAAACTGCTGTAGGAAGAGCACAGTGACCCTGGGTGAATGTCTAACTAGGGGAGCAAAAAGAAGGGGAGCAAAAAGAAGGGGAGCAAAAAGAAGGGGAGCAAAAAGAAGGGGAGCAAAAAGAAGGGGAGCAAAAAGGAAAGGTGCTACCAGAGATGCTGCACGAGGGCAGCCGTGCAGGGTCTGGTACCGACGCTGCCGCGTGGGACCAATAGTCAGGATGAGATGCAAATACTCAGAGCTACAAGACACCCCAAGAGGACGTTATTCTCAGGGTCATGGGGGCTTTTTTTGTTGTTTTTAAGCAAATCCAAACACCGCGCTGCTGTAGCTGGGCATTGGGAAATAACAGACAAGTCCTTCCACCAGAGCAGGTCCATCACAGGCTCCAAGGCAACGCGGCTTACCCAGGACGCAGGCACAAAACCGCATCACGGTCACCACCGTCCCCTATTGTACCAAAGGTGCTCCGAGTGTAAGCACCTATGAGCTGCCCTCGTCTTTACTCCCAAACAGCCAAGAACTGCTGAAAAAGAATCCTTCAAAACACCCACACGGGTACCCCGGTACCTGAGCCCAAGGGCGCGACATGGCACCGATTCACTCCGCCCCATAACACACCCTCTGCACAAGATGCTGAGCACCAACCCGCAAGCAACCCTACGAGCAACTAAGTTTTGAAGAGCATCCCTAGCTTGCAAAACAATTCCTCCCCGGGCAGCCAGCACAGAGCAAAAAGGTCAGCAACCCCAGGACGCCGTTGAGCCCTGCCCAGGTACAACCTCTGGAAAAATCAATACCAAGCACAATCAGTGTAACTCTGTTCAAAAAAAAAACCCAGCCCCGAACTCCCCAGGAAAGGCCCATGTGTGGCTGATGACATAAGGAATGGATGAAAAATGGATGAAAAGCCAGCTCAGCCTCAGCTGGAAGACATCACAGTGAATTTATGGGCCAAACCCACCAGGAAACACTCGCACGTTGTCCCTGGGGTACACCCGGTCTCCTCGCCACGCACGAAGCCTCTGGCGCCTGGCTGTCTAGGGTTCCCCACAAGGTACAGGGGTGCCAACCCTGGGACCCATCCCCCAGTGTCCCCCCGTCCCCTCCCGGCACCACCAGCAGAACCTGTGGGGACAACAGGCAGACTGCTGGGCCCCAGCACGCTCGCTCGCAGGGCGGCTAACGCACAGGCAGGGTGGCGAGCGCCCCAGAAGCGCGCGATGGTCAAGGAGCGAGCGAAACTTTCCGGCAGCAGAGGCGTCCACGGGGCGAGATCACCCAGAGCGCGCGCGCGCTGCTGGGGCGGCTCCCACGCTGCGCGAGCCAGGCTGCCCCTGGCACCACACGATCACACGCGCGTGTGCGCGCTTCCACCGTGCGCACAGCATCCCACGGGGCGCACGACGCGCGCAGAGCGATCCGTGCACGGCGCGCACGCTGCACACGCACAGGGTGCTGCGCACGGACGGCAAACCCTTGCTGAGCGTCGCACGCTTACACAGCCCGCACACTTACCTGCCCGGCACCACACAGGGCACACACGCACCCTCGCGGCACTGCACGTGCACAGGCACAGTGCTGCACACGCGCTCGCACGCACCCGCAGTGTTGCACGTACACAGACGCACGCAGATCCCACGGGTCCGCCCACGCCCCCCCCCCCCCCCCGCCCCCCGCCGGCCCGGAGGCGACGGGCACGCGCCGCGGCGCGCACC
>WTSP01010217.1:0-16019 GCA_025331215.1 Actenoides lindsayi
GCTTCTAGCAGTGATAACACCCCATGTTTAGAGTTACTACCAAGGATTGGTGTGCAGACCAAGGCCACTGCTGGATCATTTACACTGGGGAGGTAGAGAAAGTGAAAGGCTGCACCTGCAGGGAGGAGCGAACAGGACAGGTGACGCTAAACTGAACAAAGAAGTATTCCATCCTATATACATCATATTCGGTATCAGGCTGAGGGATCCGAAGGGTCTGTGGATATTCTGCCCTCTTGGACTGCTTTGCCACCTTTGCTTTGCTTGGTTTGGCTCAGGTCCTCTTTCATTTCCTACCTGATAGCATCCAAGGAGGACTCTGTCCATTCTGCCTTCGATCCCAGTTTTTCTGTTCCTGAATCCAGTACCAGAATCCAGCTCCCAAACACAGCTCCTGTTTGCTGCAGGGCCCAGTCTGGGACTCCCCCGGTGCCTGCTCCACAGCATCAGTGGTGACAGTGATGTAATTGCCATCAGGGGTTTGGGTTCAATACTGGTTTTGTATATATTTGTATATACTCCATTTATTATTATTATTAATAATAATTTTCATTTTCATTCAAGCTGTTCTAGTTTCCTTTTCTAATTGCTAAGTCTCTGTCCCTTATCCCCTCTCTCTTCCCCTTTAGAGAGGGAAGGGGGTTAACAGAGAGAGTCTGTTATAGGTCTAAGGGGCTGCCCTGACCTTAAACTATGACAATGGCAGAAGAGATTATTCTCTCTCAATATTCTGAATGCTAAGTATTTGTGCAACAATACAGATTTATCTTTTTTGGAAGGTGGGGTGATCTTAATATTTACATCTATTGTAGTGCCAGCCTGTTAAAAAAATGATGAACTCACTCAGTTTCACTGAGTTTTATATATGCAAATCTTCCATCATAATCTATTCCTTTGAGATTTTGCTTTAAAAACCTCTCTAGAAACTTACTTGGTAGGTTTGATTGCTACTTAAGATTAGAAATGTACTTTCTTTTTAAGAAAAAAATAATTAATTACAATTTATTATCTTGTGGTTTGAGTCTAACAGACTCAGTTTCAGATATAGTATTCAAGTAATTTTCTTTATATTATGTTTTTATATGCAGTAAGTTGCAGTATTTTAAAAAAATCTTTAAGTCACCTCACTGAGAGTGTGAAAAAAATCATACTATTGACATAGTATTCAGAAAACTGAAATTTAAGTTTTTTATATATTCTTACTTTTTACAATATTTCTTTGAAAATAGCATTTTGTAAGACAAAGTGAAATAAGGCTTTTATTGTCCTATCCCTGACCTGCAGAGTACAAGTAATCATATATGTGTAATGATGTAGATGATTTTTTGTACATGAATTTGCAGACCTTTTTTTTATACATTCTAGGATATTTTTTAGAACAATTGTCTTGATGCCTAACTGAATTACTTTTTTATCTTTTTGCTATCAAGAAAGTGTTAAAATTGTGATGCTAAGTATCTGTAGCAGTATTCATGCACTATCAGGCAATTTTTAGAGCACCATCAGAAAATTTAGAATATGAGTATGCTTACAGAGCTGTCAAATACATTTAACTCTGGGTTCACTTTACTTTGACCCTAGAATGCAGAATTTCTGAGAAAGCTCCCAGACTGCAAAGTTAAATTCCAATTTTAAGATATACTTACATGGTAATGCAGTTTAGCAGATCTTTACAGTTAAATTAATAAGTTAAAGTATCATACTTTTTGAATGTCAAACATCTTACTGGCAGGCAGTCTATTTCTGGTGCAGAGGATGGTGTTTCTTGTTCTAAGTGTATTGATTTTTCTCAATTTTCAGGTAAATGTATTTCCAACAGGTAAGGCTTGGATGTTTCAAAAGAAATTTTGAAAGAATTGTCAGAAATAAATGTAGTATGTGACCAGTAAATATAGCACAGTTCTTTTCTGAATGATGTGAAATTTTCTGAATTATATGAACAGTTGTGCTATGGAGAAACCAAGCCTTCAGTGTTGTTCTGGAAACCATATAGCACAAGCTTAAAGCACAGAACATGTCACACACTCTAGCAGTCTTATCTTAGCTTCTCTCACTGATGATGATTTTTTCCAGTTGTCACTTATTTTTAGAGACTTGGTTTTAAGAATATATTCTATAGGTAGTGTATTAGTGGTGCAGTGCCCAAAACTGGAATGTGGGACGGCAGTGTACATTTACCATAGAATAATAGAATGTTAGGTGTTGGAAGGGACCTCTAGAAATCTCAAGTCCAACCCCCCTGCCAAAGCAGGATCGCCTAGTGCATGCCACACAGGAATGCATCTAGGAGGGGTTTGAAAGTCTCCAGACAAGGAGACTTCACAACCTCTCTGGGCAGCCTGTTCCAGTGATCTTGTCACTCTCACAGTAAAGAAATTTCTCTTCTTGTTGAGGGAGAACCTTCTATGCTCAAGTTTAAACTCGTTGTTCCTTGTCCACAGGTGGATGCACCTCATCGGGCCCCATGGATTTGTTCATTTTCAGTCTATCCAAGTCATCTCAATCAGTCCTGACTGATTACTGAAGTGTCTTCCTCTCTCCAGTTCTGCCAACTGCAAGTTTTGCCAACTTGCTTCCAGTCATGAGCAAGTAAGAGTAGAAAGATAATGGTGTCTTACTTAGGGTATTAGAGGTGACTCAGAGGCTTTCTGGGCAATGGGATGTCACAAGCAGCCATGCTTGTATCCTGGGGGTAGGAGGAGTAGTTTACTCAAAGACAGGCCAACAAGTGTTCTCAGGCGTTTCCATTTTGTTTCAGGATCTGGAGTTATTCATGAACAATCATGGCTTCTGTCCGAAGGAATATGTAAGGGTAAGAGTCTAGCATGTAGATCCTAAGGTCTCAATCATTAAATACCTAGATCATCTCTTCTGGGATGTGCCCCAAGCAATTAACAGTGGAGGAAAGTTATTCATCTACCATTTAAGATTAATAAATAGTATGTATTGAAATAGCACTTGCTGCTTTGCATAGTGGAAAACTAAAAATCATTGAAGTACTGGTCTAAAAAAAGACTAAAAGAAGGAGGTCAGGTCTCTACTGTTCTTATTTAAAAACAAAAAGCAGGAAAAGATAGTCTGGGTAAACAGAGAAGTTATTCATAAGAAACAGGGAGGGAAGAAGGTGCTTAAGCCCCACTCTCAGGAGTATTTAAATATCTAGTTCTCACTAAAATTCTGTGAGTCTTAGACACCAGTATAAAATACACAAGAGAATATGGGCAATATTCTTCAAATCAATTAACTTCTTTTATGTTCCTTTTTCCAAAAACCTTCATTAGAAGGTAACATATTTTAATTGCATACTTCAGTCTGTAGTACCCCAAAGACTAATCTTTTCTCATGCTTTAATACGCTTCTGAACAAACAAGAAATTAAGAAATTGTGCCCAAGCTTCTTGCTTCAGCTACAAAACTGTAACAAAATTTTCGCAGCTACAGAACAGTATTCACAACCATTCAGTATTCTTATAGGAGGATGACTGCAGCTGGTACAGGTCCATACATGTAAATAAGTTAAATTATTTCCTTTTATGTGTTTTGCCACACCATTATTTGTTTTATATTTAAAAAAATAAAAAAAAACCAAACCTGGGGGGAGTGAGGAAAGAATGAATTGCAATGATGCATTTTCTCAAAAGAGAATTAAAAAAACCCAGTCAGATTCACCTTGGGATTCTGGAAATAAGTGATAACTGAAATCTATTCACTGCTGGTTTAAGGTATGGTTTTGTCTTGAACCTCCATTGCTTTGAGAGTATTCTAGAAACAGAAAAATAATACTGTAACTGATTGTGAGAGCTTATAATCAACAGGTCAGAAGGCCAATTGGAATAACAGAGTTTAGAGTTGATATAGTGCATTGTTTTGTCAGTTTCATAAGGAAATAGCTTACAGAGAGGAAATTTCAGCTTGAGGTTCTTTACTGTTACCTCTGTTTCATAGAATCATAGAATGGTTTAGGTTGGAAGGCATTTTGAAGATTTTAAAGATCATCTAGCACTGACACACCTGCCTGGGCAGGGACACCTCTTTGTGTCTTTGACAGTTTTAGAAAGCTGAAAGAGAGGGTGAATGATTCTTTGTCCTTAATGGACTGCCTATAATAAACAAACTTCCTATAACAAATTTCACTAATTTCACCTTACTGTTCTTTTGAGCCGTAAAAATTCTATTACAAAATTGGCTAATTTCTTGATTTCCACTGTATTCTTCTTTTTGTGTATATTTCACACTTAATTACAGTGAGGAATGAAATTGCTGACCAGTACAATGTTGCTCTGGATTATCACCTTCCAGTAGCAACTTGCTGGAATTGAATGAAGGAATAGAATTTGTAAGGTGGCTTTTTTAAATTGCATCATAAAATGTAAACTGTATTTGGATGGGCTGCTCAATTTCATATCAGAAAGAGCAATGAATGCAAGAGTTCTTAATAGAAATGAAACTGAAATTATGAGGTGACAGAACTTCCATTCATCTAAATAAATGACATCAGCAGCTCTAATACTGAATCATTCATCACATTAAATTGCACAGGATAAAAATTGGTAGGTATCAAGAGATCTTTCTTATATTCACTAATGCTTTCACAAACAAATAGTTTCTCTGCATATGCAAAAGCTTCCCTTGCATTTTCTGGCCAGTAGAATAGCAGAGTGAAACAAAATTGATGCTGATTGCGGATGCTATAGGATATTGCAAAGGTAATTTAGGAGGACCTTCTGAATTCTCAGCAACGGCTTGAGTTTCTTAATTCTTCTGTCTCTCTCACACACGTTTGCTATTCATACCCAGAATTCACTGTCTGATGTGGCTGAATATATAAACAACCTTGTGCCAGTTGTCCATTGCTATCTAGGTTTAGGAATACATCTTGAAGCTTCTGGCTAGAATATATTGATATATTCAGCTTGACTCCTAACTGTGTTTGTACATGAGAAATAAATGTCTGGCCCTAAATTCTATGAATACATTTCCATGTAGTGTTGAGTTATAGTACACATTTAATGATAAAATAAATGTTTGGTCTAGTTTATTCACCATACCAAAGCACTTATGGCAGTTATAGTCCTTAAAAAAGAATGTTTGTTGTATTGTGTTTATTCTCTCTGTGCCTGACAGAAAAGCTAATGTCAATAAAGTTAAGCCTAGATAAAAGTCCTCAGGGACAGTCCCTGTCACTTGGAAATAGTCATTAATTCTTCTAATGCTTTACAACGAGTGATGAAACGGTTGGAAATAACACAAAAAGGGGCTTCTGAATTGTCTAACACTACCTAATCTATCTCAGCACTTAGTATTTAAAATTATCTCTTGAATTACTGCATGCGTTAAATGTGGTGCAAATGCATTTCATGCGCCCATATTTCTCATAAAGGAAATGCTAGAAGCAACATAGATATGGTTTTGTAACTGTTTGGGAATTTGAAGGATTAGGGAGAGGAGAATTTCATGCATTATTTATCAAGTAAGTATGAAGCTGTGGAGTAAATCTTATTGCACAAGAAGGAATTACATGGAGTATTTTGAAGCGGTAAAGAAGAGTTTTTGGAATGAAATGGTTATGCTCTTCATAAGTTACTTTTTTTTTAATGGAAAGAATATGGAATCTTTTTTCTTTTTGCTCTAAAATTACATCTTTGAGAATTTGCTTTCTGTTCCACTAAATGAATTTTTTGGAGTCTTTAATTACTCAGTAGAACTACTACTAAATTGTGCAAAGAAACAGGCATGTTGGGTTTTCAGGCTGTTGATTTGCAAGGAGCATCTTGAAAGAAATACCTGTCTTCAATACCAATCTGACTGTACTTTTTCAAGTGCACGTTTTCAATTTGTCTTTAGTTGAATACACCCTGCCCTCAAGCAAAAGCAATTGAACTTGTGAACCTCTCAATTACTCTGCCAGTCGCATGCCAGTTTCTTCATACAGATTTGCCAGCTTCTGCAGCATGCGTCAGAGTTGATACTGGACTTGTGTCCAGCTGCTTCTCAGCAGGGGGTCATTGTTTTGTTTAAAACTGTATGAAACCAAGCAGTCTGGAGTTCGGCTGAATCCTGAAATCAAAGAGAAATGCAGGTGATATGTGTACACATGAACAAAAGCAAAAAGATAGTGAAGAACAAGGCTAAACTTCTGAGGGTGGTGTCTTGTACATAACCCTTGTTAACAGTCAATGTTTCTTCAAATGAAGTAGTTAATTTTAGCTAGTGAAAATAAAGCTGAATTTGCTTTGACTTTTAAGTTTGCTAACCCTCTCTAAATACTATCACCAAAGTATAATTCATGCATCATCACAAAATGGGTTGCAATAAAAATGGGATAAAGCATTTTCTTGCTTTATCTTGTCAAAATCCCTCTTCACTCTGAAGATGTAAAGAAAAAAAAATTAATGGGAAAGGAAAGCTTTAAGATTTTGATCCTGGTATTCTGCTTTCTGTACCTTCCCACATTTTGTTGCTTGTTTCCTGAAGGAAATGCTTTTTATATATATGAAGAAATGATTCAGGTTAACACAAACCTTCATGTTTCATTGAAATTAATTTTTTTTGGTCCAGTTCCATCCAGTATTTTTGCTGGATAACAGATAGTTTTAGTGGGGTTAGTATTATTTAATTTTTTTTTTAATAATAATTTTCAGACTACTGTAATGGTCTCCTAATCGACAAACAATAATTATTGTTGATGAGAGAGTCCATTGAAGACTGAGGTCTGACTTGAGCAGCAGTCATAAAAATAGTAAAAGTAAAGCTAAAAGGAAGTATGTTGAAGGAAGGAAGTTTAAGGTGTGATATTGTGGTATAAAAAGTGCAATAGCGTATCTCATGTGTTATAGCATGGTGTTTCTTTTTCCTTTTTTGTGTGTTATCACCTCTTACAAAAATTAGACTTGGTACTAAGCACCACAGCTTAGGATATAGCATAGTTCACTTGTTTTGGTGGGGGAGTTTTGTGTCTTTTTTTGTTGTTGTTGTTTTCTTTCTTCTGTTAACTTTTATTGTAGTAATTTATTTTTGATAGTCTAAAAAAATCAGCTAGTGAAAATATTTTTCCCTTTGTGCATGTCCAGGTAAGGAGGCAAATGAAGGGTACTTGTTATTATCATGACAAATTCAAGTCCAAAGGAACCCTCCTGACCCCAAGAAGAGATAAATGTTTGTGTCTTCTTGAATGGCAAAATAATCTGTTGAAAAAACCGTGTGATAATATTTACTCTGAAAACTTGAACCCTGAAGAGCCACAGGACTGTAAAATACCCTGTGAACTCAGGTGACATGTATTTCCTAACTTTGGAACACGATTTCCTGGATTTAAAAATAGCTGCTGAGAGATCTGTGGGGAAATTTGCTTTGACAAGGCATTTAATACATAGCAGTCACCAATTTGCTTACTAATGTAGCTAATAAATACTGAATTGTTTTATGGGAAGGGAAAGAATCCCCTGGTTAAAGAAATGACATGAAAATGCTTGTTTTGTTTTTGAGGCAGGCAGTTGTTTTGAAGCATATATAATACAACTTCTGTGAATTCTTTTCAAACATTCAAACAGACCATTACAAAATAAGGGTGGCTTGTATTTAAAAGGAGATACTATCCTCCAGCTAGAATGACATAATGGTATGCTGTGCATTCAAACAATAAGATTTTAAGGAAGTGATAGGAAATTTTGTCCTTTTGTCTTTCCCTGTTGCTCTGGTTTGTTTACCACTGAAAGCCCCTTTAGATGGTCTGTATTCAGTAAGAGTTCATCTTAAACTTTAAGTTACTCAGAAGAAGCACCTTTTGAGTGTTATTAATGCAACTTTAAACACAAATATGTGGATCTGTGGAAACAGAGACATGATGAAATATCAAAATCTGATCGTAAGAAATACTGTATGGATATTGTTCTTGGATCTTAGTCAGATAATAGTATCTCAGGATGATTGTTCTTGCCACCATCTGTGTAATGTCTGTACAATTTTGTCAGTTATGCCTTATTTTATTAATGTTAAATAATCTTAATTTTTCACTTAGCAGTCTTGTTCAGGAAAACTTTCTAAATTACAAATATTTAGATGATGTTATAACTTAATTGTCTATTTTAAATGCTAAGCTTATTTACCCCACTTCTCAGGCTATTCAGTTCAATAATTTTGTAAGATTTAGACAGCCCTTGGAGAATTCTAAGTCTACACATTCTCCATGAAAATGTATGATGTTTAATTAATTGCTGCTTAATGAAATGATGATTAATTAATAGGAGGAAATTTTTAATACTTTCTCAGAGGACTGAAAAAGTGCTCTAGCCCAATGTTACGAATTTATCTACCACACATGATGTCAGAATAAAAATCAGCTCTCCTAAATGTGTTTTTAGTACATGGCCAAAAATGTCCTTTGAAAAGTTGTAATTACTTTTATATTGTTAGTATTACATACATATGTGAGTTTTAAGCTGATAACAAACTTCTAAGTCTCCCACCATTTGGATTCCTATCCTACAACCTTATCAAAAGCATGCTGAAAGAAGGTTGGGGAAAACGCAATGGTAATACAATACTAACACAGCTCAGAGGGACACGTGGTTTTTTTATCCATCTTTCCCTTTACTCTTACTTAAGTTTAAACTCAGGGTGGTGAAACCTCAGATGCATACAGTCGAAGGACATTCTGGGAGTACTTACAAGGCTCGCAGTGTTGTCTTTGTTGCTTTCCCCAAGGAAAACTTGGTAATAAAGTGCCTTTTTTGGCATTTTGGTTTTGGAAGTTCTGTTTCCACTTTGGAAATTTTTTTTTGAGTTTTATGGGACGCTTTATGGGACGCTTTTTGGGATGCTTGGCTGTTGTGGAATGATTATACAAGGCCTCTTGCTGCCTTCCCCTATGGTGCTGCTTACTGACCTACACATATTTGCTGTCACTGTGTTCATCCTCATGTGCACCACAAACAACAAATTACATTGTCTAGGAAGTGAAAGAAATATGCACCAAGATTGATGATGTCTGGGCAACTGTGAAGGAAGGTCTTGGAAGATGGAACAGAAATGCATCTAGGCTGTTCTTGTAGTATGACTTGCAGCTGATATTTGACCCAGCATTTCTAAAATTCATCTTTGCTGGGCTACTGGGAAGTCTGCCCACTTACACTCAATCTGATGTATACAATATGGTAGTTGATGGTAAATATAACCATATGACAAAGTGATATGGGATACTGGGTTATCTTCCATGACTTAAAGATTTAGACAAGTATTTTAGTATGAATAGAATCTAATTCAAGAAAATCCCCCAAACCCCAGAATAGTGTCAAGACCTATTAACCTCACTGTGCACATGAACCACTTCTATATTTGAGAGTCAAATGTTATATCTGTGGACTGTTTCAGATAAAATAATAATAAAAAAAAAAGTCTTGACATCAGCAAAAAGTTAATATGGCTTTCACTGAGCTTTCAAATGAGCCTTTCTATAAAATTCAAGAGAAAGAAACCATTGGAAAAGTATAAGGATTTGTTTATGTTAAGGGTTATTTTAATCTTTAGTATGTAAAAATGAAGAAGTTCCAGAATCAACCTTTAGATACCAAGAATTATTTTGTGTATTTCTTCCACCTTCATCAGCCTCTATGCAAAATATTATTTTATAATTTTCTTTAGGCTCTAGCTTTTCTTATGCCAAATATTTTTTTATTGCTTATTGATGAACTCTTGTAATATATGCTGGAGCTCTGAGATAAAACTATTGGAAATTATTTTTTTTATTTCAGTTGAAGGCATGTTATTGATTTGTATGACAGAATTCATATTTCCCAGCTCAAAACAGAAAGCTCAACAAAGTATTGAGGGTACAAAGGAAAAGTTCCACTTGGTCTACCTTAACTAGATAATATTGTGCAAGACTGATGATTCAAAAATCATGTGGACTTCCGAATGAAAAACAAAATCTGAAAAAGCCCCTAACTCTCACTTTAGAAAAGATTTGTTGGATTGGGATTTTAAAGTGGTGAAAGCATAGTAAAGATCAATGTTAACTTTCTATAACTTTTAAATTTACCTGCTTGAATGCTACCTCTATCCCTCTACTCATGTGTTCAACACAATGTTTAAATTGATTTTTATTTTTCCAGTTCAGAAGTCAATTTACATCGCAGTAGCCAGCAATCTAATTTCATTGAAAGATGTGTTGATGCTTCCATGCAATGCTGAAAAAACCCCAGATTTATAAAGTTAGAATATGATTACATGTTCTTTTGTAAATATTTAAAAATAAAGATTTAATTATAAGGCAATTACATTAATTTAGCAAAAGAAATAATTAATACTCTTCCGAGACTAAATAATGAGGCATATAGAAATGGATATAGATATTATCACTGGGCTTCCATTATTTCTCCAAGGCAAACTTCTCTGATATGAACTACATACAACTTAACTGCAGTGCAGTTTTCTGTTACATATTCTACTTTTGTTCTTGTTGGGAATTTGGGATTCCCAAGCATCTTCAGTGTTGAAGACACTTTTGACCTAAAAGTTGTGACAGTAACTATATTCTAAGTAAATAATAGTAGAAGAGAATAAAATTGAAAAATTAGTTTACTAGGATAGCAGACTACATACACTGCCATAACTCACTGTCACTATTCTTGCTGTAACATTTTACTGAAGCCAAACAATGTGCAGTTGAGATATAGATGTAGGCCAGGGAATATTTATTTCAAAGCAGGTATGACAAAAAACAAGGCAATTAAATAAACATGCAAGTGGGAGTCTGGGTGACCCTGTTGGTTTTCTTTTCTTCTTTCTCCTCTTCTTCTTTCTCCTCTTTTTTTTTCTCTTCAGCTGTCCTGATTTCTTAATTTCAAGTGGAACTTCAAGGAATGGGAAGTTGGTGGAAAATCATGAATAAAAATCTTAACTGTTAAACATGTCTGTGCTTTTATTCATTGGGAATAAAGCTAGTAAGCAAAGCTAGTAGAAAGATTTTCAACACAGTAATGCTATCTTGGGAGTACTCTCTGCAGATGCGGAGCATGTTAAGAGTGCAGTGACAAACCACTTTTGCAGTGCTCTTTTCTTGGGTGAATTGCTCTGATGCTCATGTTTTAATTGTGCTGAAATCTTTACACTGAAAGAGCCCAGCTAAAATGTTACCAGTTTGGCAGAAATTATGTTTAATACAACTGTGACAGTTTGGTATCAACCGTACTGATGGGCTAGAAATTGGTTGAATGAGTTGAAAAGTAATAGGTGATGTTGTGTCCTCTTAGTTAGTGTTATATCGGTAATAAGTATTTTATCAAAGACATTTTAAAAATTTCATCTGGCTACGTGTCTTCCATATTTGTCTAACAAGTTCATGTTCTCTGTGTTTGATTAAACTTACCTGGCTGAAAATAAAAGGCTTGGCATTTCTGCAACTATCACTCACAGTCGTTTGTTAGGTTGATTTGCAAGTAGCAAAGGGTGATAATAGCGATAAAAGTGTAAAGTGAATTTATGGTAACACAGGACTATTTTCTAAACAACCATATATATTTCTTAAAAAAAGAGTTGTGTCAACAGCAACTGGGTATTAGTCAAGCACTCCACTCAACAATGTTTTCTAGTGGTGCATTGTACAATCATTGCTTTTTAACAGCAAATGGGTCAAAGTGTTCTTCAGCAGCCAAACATCTAAATCAATCTAAAGTCCTATTATCTCTGAAAGAGCATGTATGGATAAGAAGCACTGCTGTCCTGTTGAGTGCTATCCCAAATTTCACAATGTGTCACAGAGCAAGAAAACCAATCTATGTTTTTTTTACTTAAAGCTAAAGTGTTCAGGGATAATTTAATAGCACCTCTCTTAATGTAGTTTTCTTTCTCAATATGTAATATTTTATTGCAATGGACAGATATGAATGCAGCATACATAGAACAAATTTCTGGTTTAAATCTTCAACTTTAAGATTACAGTTTAATTTAAGGATTGGTGTAGATGTTAAGCACTGTAGCTGAGTATATTTGTGTGGCTCTGGTGACACACTGATATTCTTTTTATTCTCCAGGCTAGAATGGTTAAAGTTAGCTTGGAGTTGTATGTAACCTACACTTAGATCTTTGGATTGTGTCACACATATCAACTTTGGTTTTTGTTATGCTGTTTTCAGTGTCTAGTATAACAGTTGCCAGAGAGAGAAAGAGAACATAAATATTCTATTTTTCTTTAAATATGATACAAAGAAGAGTTTAAAATACTTAAACAAAATGTTTTTTCTATTTATTCAAAGTAATGTCCTATTAAGTGATAATTTTCCAAAGTTTATCTGCAGTAGTGTTTTTTTACATAAGGCACAAGACTGCACTAGTACTTATCAGTGCTTACATTTATCCTGCTAGGTATTTGTTTAGATGGCTACAAGAGAATTGAGAAAATACAGAGATTAAAGAAATTTACTTCTGCTTATCACATATGGGAAGATATCTTTGAAAGTTTAAAAAGAAGAGTTCATTTTCCACACTATGAATCTTTTTACAGATTCTAGCACATTAAATGAGTAGGATCATGCCAGCACAATTAGAAATCTTAATAAAATTTCAGATACAGACTTGAGAGTTTGGACACAATAGCTATATTTTGAAAAGTAAAACTTTAACATAGAACATCAATATCTGATAATTTCTTGACTTATAATTTTTCTTACTTAGTAGGTTAAGGCTTTAAAGTGTTGTATGAGGGAAGTATCACGTTTTTATCACCAGTAGCTTAATAAAGAATGCTGCAGCCATTGTAGCTGTTTCACAACTGACCATATTACAAACTTAAGTCTTTGATTTTGCATAGTAGTGTAACCAGTGCTACCTTTCTTCCCTGTATTTGTCATATATAGATATAGATCAATAACTAGATATATCAGGAGGTTTATGGTAAATTAGATAAAGTTATAATTTAAACAACTTTTTCTGCTATCTACAATCTTTTAACAAGTGCATTACTCCCTGACCAGTGTCTTCTCTACAAAAATATCAAGTAGTTCTTAGAATCACAGAATGGTTTGGGTTGAAACAGACCTTTATAAGTCATCTAGTCCAAGCCCCCTGCAGTATGCAGGGACATCTTCAAGTATATGAAGTTGCTCAGAGCCCTGTCCAACCTGACCTGGAGTGTTTCCAGGCATAGGGCAATTACTACCTCTCTGGGGAACCTGTTTTACCACCCTTGTTTTAATAAGTTTTCACCACCCTTGCTGTAATTTTTTTTTTCCTTCTATCTAGGCTATATCTACCCTCTTTTAGTTTAAAACCACCACCCCTTGTCCTGTCACAACAGGCCCTGCTAAAAAGACTGTCCCCAGCTTTTCAATAGACACCCTTTTAAGTATTGAAAGGCCACAATAAGGTCTCCCTGGAGCCTTCTATACTCCAGGCTGAACAACCCCAACTGTCTCAGCCTTTCTTCATAGGAGAGGTGTTAACAGGTCTCTGATCATCTTTCATGGCCCTCCACTGGACACACTCCAACACATCCCTGTCTGTCTTTCGCTGAGGACTCCAGAGCTGGACCCAGTACTCCAGGTGAGGTCTCACCAGAGCAGAGTAGAGGGGGAGACTCACCTCCCTTGATCTGATGAACATGCTTCTTTTGATGCACTGCAGAATAGTTAGTCTTCTGGGCTGTGAGGGCACAGTTCATTCATAACAGTTTTCTTTGCTCCACAGTTTGGACTAATTATGAAGTGACCCATGTGGTGCCAAAGGGGAAAAAGACTTGAAAAAATCTATTGAAGTTTCTGAGAAATTTACCCAATGAAACTTGCAATTTAAAATTTCTGAACAATAAACATCTTAGTTGTATTATTATAGAGCTTGCCTTTTATGTTCATAATAAAAAAATCTGTAACAAATTTATTAGGTACTGTTTATGTCTTAACACCTCTAGGCTTATATAATATTTAGATCTTGGTGATCACTTTTCCTTAACTTTTGAAATAAATCTGTGATAAACCAAAAAAAATATGCTGATTACACTACTGCTTTGGCCACAGTGGAAAAAATTCTCATCTACTCTTCCACTCTACTTAAAAGAGTATGCGAGTGGCTTATTAAGAAAATAAGTTATGGAGCAATAGAAGGAGAATCAAAAGTCACCACCTCACAACACTGTCTTAAGTTTGTCTCTGATTCCCTATCAATTTGGCAAAATGAAACCTAGGCTATTTGCATCTCAGTGATGGATAAAGCTTCTGTATTTGCATGTAACATAATCAATCTTGCAGATAATGCATCTTTTATTTTGGGTAGTAAACTTCACTTTGCATTTTCAATATGCTTAATAGGAAAACATGAACTGGGGACTAATTTTGCTTTCACAACAATCAGGGGCTACATTTCCCTCACTTAAGATGGAACAGTTTCTATCCCCCAATGTAACTTCTATGCAGTGGAACTGAATTGACTCCTAACCAAAACTTCGTCATTTTCAGAGTTTCATCTCCCTCCCAATAACTGAAACTTTTGCTCTGCGTATGCAAAAAAGAGGCAACAAAATTTTCTGCTGGCAGTATATTTTCAGACTGCAGTTAAACACATACCTAAATATCAATACTATTGCAAGATTATAGATTCAATAATGCAAAGATACTTCTAAAATTGTTGTGATTAGCTCTTAATTATGCAGATGTAATTAAAGCCATAACTCAGATGATATCTTTATTTAGATAGAACATGCACTTACAATTGATAATTACCGGAACCCTGTTACCATAGTTACCACTAAATGAGACTGAAGACAATCTGTCAAAGTTACTGCGATCGTGGCCGTAGTAATCCTACATTAAAAAAAAAACCCAACACTGAATTTTGAATTTATGCCGTCTTAGAAGAGATATACCTAGTCTTTAATGCTCTAGGTATTTAAAAAATCAAAAGATTCCTTAGGGACTGAGTTTAAAAATTATTAGTCTTACCACCTGAACAAAAGGAAAATAATTTGTCTTATGCCTTCCCAGTTTAAGCAAGTAGTTACTGAGGCTTTGGCTTATTACTTAGTAATGCTTTAAAATAAAAGTTAAATTCAGGTCCACTGTGATCCCACTGAAGTCATGTAATCATATCTTGGCTTCAGAAGTACAGATTGTCTGGGCTAAACTCACAATACAACTGTTTAGAACAAGTAGTGTTGGCCAAAAGCATGAGTTTCTGTCTCCATAGACCTTGGTAGTTTTGTGTTTCAGAGATAATAAGGCTTTGGAAAAAAAAATGCTTTTGTACTTTTATGTTCTGAACAGAACCTATGCGTGTTGGAAATGGAGTACAAGCCAGTTGTGCTCTAAGCTCACAAATATTTGATGCTGTACAACTGCGACCAGAAGAACTTGTTGACAGAGTGAGTAAAATGAGGAAATTGAATCCTAGAATGTTTTAACTGAGATAATTGCAGGTTTCATTAGTCTTTTGTTTGTGGGTTTTTTTTTTCCCTAGGTACCATTGGTGTGGATAAGCAGTATCAGTGGTAATGAGTTGTCATATGTCATCACAGATAGGTATGTGCCATTTTCATAGCATAGTTTCAAATGTTCTTCCATTCTTTCAAACAAGAACATCCTCCTTTCCAGCCTCCTGGCATATATCCCTGCATGAAAGTCCCACTTCATTTTCTCCTTCTCTTTCCCCACAAATGGTCACCTGTTGCCCTCCTGCATCCACCTCACCAAGAATGATTTTCACTATCTTGCTCTGCTTCTAGAATAGGAAAGAAAATTATATTATTTGCTATATCATAGGTGAAAAAGGTACTAAGATACTGAAACAGTGGGGTCTTCTTAAAATTGCTTTTTGTTCACCTCTCCCATGGTTTAATGATATCCCCTTGTAAGATTTCAGTTCTGCGCTGTTTCCTTTTCTGTTATGTGTCTTTCTGATTTCTATTTATGGTTTATTTGTATTTGGAAATATAAATTTATATATATATATGATTTCTAGACATGATATTTCTATTTTTATATATTTTTTCTGGATATATGATATTTCTAGACATACAATTTCTATATACTTAGCTAT
>WTSP01010217.1:20423-35658 GCA_025331215.1 Actenoides lindsayi
AGACTTATCTATGTATATGTTTCTAGATATGATTTATGTGTATTTCTCTATATTGATATATATATTCTATATGGAAATTAAGTGCATAGATGTAATTCCTCTAAATATATAGATATTTCTCTTATAATTTGGAGTGATTCCCCCCTGTCTGTTTTACACTAATCTGGATCCTTTTTCCTTGTTTTTTGAGCCTTCCCTGGGCCACTATTTCCAATGAATTTCATTGAAACTGGTATTTATCTAGATTGTTGTAGCTTTTTTTAGCTAAGTAGATGTTGTGATGTTTTTGTTGATATCAAGTATACAATGGTTGTTGATATAGGCAGGCAGATTAAAAAGTTTGTTGTGTCTTTGCACAACTGTGTTTTATACACTGTTCTTTATTCTTTATAACTCATCACTCAATAGATGGGGAATATGTTTAATCCAAAAACTAACAAAGGAAGAGTGCCTAACTGTAATCCCTAGGACATCTTTGAAAGCAATGAGGTTTTAAGGCTATAATACCGTGTGAATTCAGAAGTGAGAGATGAATAATTTATGATGTATGAGGTAGTTATAGACACTAGCCAGTGGACTTGCTGCTGAAGGGCTGTGTGAAGAAAAAGCAGGCACAAAGGGCTTTTGCCACCTGCTTTGGAGAATCCGTACTGTGGTTATCAATTGTCTCTCCACGTGAACTAGTTCAAATAAAGGCATGCTTCTAAATTTGACCTAGTGATTTTAGAAGACCTGCTGTGAGGCTGTTTTCAAGAGTGACTGAAATAAAAAAAAGGGCTTAGGGCATAAGCAGGAAACAAACTTGCCTTTTCTCACTGCTTCTTCCATTGACCTTTTGGGAACCCTTTAGATAACTTATTTTTTCAGAAATGTTAGCTCCTGAGAGAGAAAAAGACTTGTGGTTATTTTAGTCATAGAAACAATTGAAGTTGTTATGCACAAAACTCACTTCCAGTTTTGCTATGTTATCCTTTAAAAAGAAAAATCTACAAAATCCCCACCTAGAGAAATAATTTTAAACTGCAATTGTTAATAATAATGGCAATATTTCGTCTGTTAAAAAGTCTTTCAGTGTTTCACTTCTGAACTTGATAAACATTAAAAAAGAATGAAAGACTAATCCTCACTGTAATCATTCCAGTTGTTTTAAAATAGATGTGTTACAAATATCGTTTTCCCTTCCAAGCCTGATCTGAAATTGGAAAAATTTAGTCTAAGGGTTACCCATTCTGTGTAATGTTTTTGTCCTTGAATGTGGTAAGTTTTTATGGCAATTTTGCCCAAATGAGTCTCTTTGATATTTATTCTTTTAAAGGCAAAATCACATCATATACTGAATTATTTGAAAAGTCAGTGCCTTTGCTCATATTGGATTTTGAGTCAGCTATTTTAGCCTGTGCATTAACTACTAACAAAAGGATCCTGACAAAATGTTTGTAATTCAGATATACCACAATACACACTGACTACATGAATGTATTTTGGGATACAGTCTTGCAGCTCACAGTTAGAAGTACTACATAGTGTATTTATTGCAGAGAATGTGATTCATCTGACTTTGAGGGAATCCCACTGGTAAAGAAGAGCACTCCAGTTATCTGTTCATTACCGTTCAAGTCTTAGCTCTAACTGTTTTATTGCTCATGAAAGGCTACACCACAAAAATAAACAGTGAGTACAGCAAAGTTTTTTAATCATTTGTCTTTGGTCTAGAAACTAGGTCAGAATCACAGGGACAGTGTTAACTGGTCTTCTATTATTATTCCTCTTTCTGTTTTATTCCTTATTGTATCTCATAATAAAATGGACTTAACACTCATAGGGCTAAAAGCTGACACCAGACTTTTTATTGCTTTTAATTTTTTCCCTTTATTGTAGAGGATAAATATAATCATAGAATCATAAAATGGTTTGAGTAGGAGCAGTCCTTTAAAGGTCATCTAGTCCAAGCCCCCTGCAGTGAGCACGGACTACATCGAGTTGCTCAGAGCCCCATCCATATTGACCTGGAATGTTTCCAGGCATAGGGCACCTACCACCTCTCTGGAGAACCTGTTCCACTGTTTCAACACTCTCACTGTAAAAAATTTCTTCCTTCTAGCTAGCCTAAGTCTACCCTCTTTTAGTTTAAAACTGTCCTGTCACAACAGGCCCTGATAAAAAGACTGTCCACAGCTTTCTTATAGGCACCCTTTAAGTACTCTCATCTCCAGGCTGAATAACAATAAGCCTTTCTCATTGAAGAGGTGTTCCAGCCCTCTGATCATTTTCGTGGCCCTTCTCTGGGTGCATTCCAACAGGTCTATGTCTTTCTTCTGCTGAAGACTCCAGAGCTGAACACAGTACTCCAGGTGAGGTTTCACCAGAGCAGAGGAGAATCACCTGGCCACACTTCCTTTGATGTAGCTCAGGATATGGTTGGCATTCTGGGCTGAAAGCATGTATCACTGGCTCATGTTCAGCTTTTCGTCCACCAGTACCCCCAAGTCCTTCTCTGCAGGGCTGCTCTCATTCACTTTATCGTCTAGCCTATATTGATACCGGGAATTTCCCTGACCCACGTGCAGGACCTTGCACTTGGCCTTGCTGAACCTCATGAAGTTCACAGAAGGCCATTGCTAAAGCTTGGCCAGATTCCTCTGAATGGCATCCTGTCCCTCAGGTGTGTCAACCACACCACTCAGCTTGGTGTCATCTGCAAACTTGCTGAAGGTGCACTCAATCCCACTGTCTATGTCATCAATGAAGGTATTAAACAACAATGGTCCCGGTATGGACCCCTGAGAGATACTACTTGTCACTGATCTCCATCCGGACATCAGGCTGTTGATCACTACTCTCTAGATATAACTATCTAACCAATTCATTATCTACTGAACAGTCCACCCTTCAAATCCATATCTCTCCAATTAGGATGTTGTGGGGGTCTGTGTCAAGGACTTTACAGAATTCCAGATAGAAAATATCCATAGCTGTCCTCTTGTCCTATGATGTAGTCTTTCCATCACAGAAGTCCCCTAGGTTGGTCAGATCTCACTGACATATCACTGTTTTATTATGTTTATGATAATGTCTACCTTCAATGAACAGTTGTCCAGAATCTGACATTCACCCAACATTCCCATAGGATCCCCTATTAGCTAACATCTATCTGGAATACAAAGGATTTCATGAATTATTTTTTAAGTTACCTCTGGAGCTGCTTTGCACCCTACCTCATGAAGAAGTCTTCCAAATGTTAAAGCGTTCTGTGGAATGAAGTTTTCTGGGAAGCTCTATTTTGTAATCATTGTTTCACATATCAACAGTTGCTTGTCAACAACTCCTGTAATAACCTAGGAACACCTTCTAAGGATGCTGCCATAGCACAGTCTCATGAAAAGAAACAATTTTACCTTTGCCATTTCTTATGAGAAAGAATAATGCATATTAAGTATTGAATTGTGAAAATCTTTTATATTACTATCTTATAACTGAAGAATGGGAAGAACAAAAACCATTTAATTGTGAATTATCATTGTACTTCATAAACTCATAAATTTGTTGTGGATGAAAATCTGCACTGAAAAGCAACCCTTCAAAACTTGTTCTCCTGGGGATTTGTTATGCTTCTAAAGGAGAAGATAAAAAAAAATTTGAAAAGCATAAAAAGTTAAGACCACTTACACATGCACATAGCTGCACGAAGACTCAAATTTCACCCTGTGCTTCCAAGGTCATTTGGGCTGTGAGGTTATTGTGTTGAGTTTAGCTTTTCCTAATGGAACAGTGACATTTCAGGCTTGGTGCTTATATTACTTTTAAAGGGTTAAATTTAAGATGAAGTTGAAGGTGTTGAAGTCACCTGGCCTATTTTTTCCACATTTAATTAATTAGAGTTGAACCCTGAAAGTAAAACTTATTAATGAAATGTAAATGTAAAATTATGCCACCTTGGAAAAACAAATGCACTGTGCTAAGAAATCCATTATTGGATTTCTTTTTTTTATCCTTAAATCCTTGGCATCCAAGTCACATTAGGAGGGAAGCAGACCTGGACAAAGGACTTAGAATTACAATACTGTAGGAACTGTAATTTCTTTCTTTCTATAACCTCATCCTGTTTTCACGTAATTTTGATTACATTTCTTTCAGTCTTTTCAGGGGATTTTGAAGATGGGATGAAAAAGACACAAATCCATGAGTGTTTAGATAAGCAGTGAAGTATCTTATTTTTTATTTTGATCTATGCCATTCTTTGAAGACAGTGTGACACATCAAGTGTTTCCAGGTTCAGTACATCAGAATGCATAGCAGCATTCATGTAGAATACATCTGAATCCACAACCCTGACAAAAAGAGATACAATTCACATGGCCTAACTGCAATTTTACATTTGAAGTTTCTTAATGTGGAGGATTTAAAAGACTGCTTATTTTTCCTATAAAGTCTGTATTTCCAGCACACAGGATAGTAGACCATCCTTGACAATCCAGTTTAAAATGTTGCTCAGGATCTGTATGGCTTTCAATTGTCTCCTTCACAATTTGTGATACTTCATCTACAGTCATTGCAAAACCATTTCTTACAGGTTTTTCATTTCTAAGTCAAATTAAACCTAATTTATCATCCTGTCAACAGTGTTGTTGAAATAAGTCTTTTTGGAATGGTTAACAATACTGGGTGTTGTTTTTCCTACCTAATCAACACACATCTGTAAATTTAGTTTCTGGTATATCCATGTCTTAAAAAGCTTGAACCATACCAGTGCAGTCTCAACATCTCTGGTACAAAATTATATTATTTCTTTTTTATACTGCCATTTATAATTCTTTTTTATACTGCCATTTATAATTCTTTTTTCTTAGCTGGTTTCTGATTGATCTTGCATTTTGCTTCTTACTGTGTGGTTATTAATGCTTCCTTTAAAATCTTTTTTTCCAAGAACCAAGTCAAAAGAAATTTGGAGCTTTCAATTAATTATATCTGCTTGTTTCCTTTTCACATCTTATCTTATCCTTCTGCAAAAATAAGAATACATGCTTTTATAGAACTCGTGCTTAATTGCACTATTTTAACCATATCACCTGATAGTTTCATGTTTTGCTATGCTATTCTTGTTTACTTTCTTAGGAAAGTAACTTCCTTTACTGATTTTTGGCACTCTTTAAATTCCAGTTTGACCATTTTTTAAATACCTGGAGAATATATACTGCATGTTTATCTGGTATTAGGGATGTCATGTTACACTGATTCTACTTAACTCATTTGCTGATTTACTGCTATTAAATTTTAACTCCAGAACCACACATTTCTTCCAACCAAATCTTTTTAATTTGTATGAGTGTTTTGGGTTTGTTTGTGGGTTGATTTTTATTTTTTTTTTAATTTTCATGCCAATCAGGTTTTGATCTGTTCTTTCCAGGTCTTTTATATGTATTACTTCAAAAGCTAATTTCATGGTATCAAATCTATTCAAGGATGTGGCTGTGTGGTGCTTAGCTGCCTACCAAGGTTAACCAACAACATGTTGAAATCAGATTTATTGTTGCTGAAAGGCTTGTACTACACTGATAAGAGAAACCTTTGCTATATCTGCAGAGTGTTAATAGGACACCCTTCCTTTATCATCGCAGGAACAGTGTTAGTCCTGGAGAGGAGGTACTTGCTTTTCCTGGAGATTAGCAGATTTGTGTTTTGATCCAGGCTATCTTTGCCCTGAATTATGCTAGTTAGAAAAAAGTTTGATTGTGTAAAATATTTAACCAGAAGCTACTGTCTCTTTAGTGGTTGTTTGTCACTTGGCACCTTTAAAATGTTTTTCCTGAAAGCTGTTAACCAAGAATTTTCTTACTTAGGGTCTGATTTCATGTGGGCAGGAGTCACCAGTAGAATACACTGAGCTATCTTTGATGGCTAGACTTCTACTAATTCACTTCATGAAAACTTTGAAAATGTTCTTTGATGTTTTTTCAGGGCTTGCAATCTGTGCTTCCAAAGGTACTAAAAGTGGAATAGCTGGTACAGGGATTTTATCCAAGTTGTGATAGCTGGAAACTGATGAGTGCCTTCTGTTTACATACACACCAAACCATGTCACTTAGATGCAGGAAGAGAGCTTCAAAAGGATATTAAGTGCATTATGGCTTTCACATGGCTAAAAGCTTAATTCAGAACTCATTTAAATCAAGAGTATTTTCTACCGATTGTGGTAACCTGTAGTAAACTTCATTAGCAAAATCCTGTTCTGCAGTATTTGAGATAATTGAAGTTAATATTTTAAACTGCATATAACACACTTGAAAAAGATTATAAAGAAAGACTTCCAAAGAAAGAAGAAAAGCAAGGATGAAATGCCAAAATTATATACAAATACATGGCTTGGATGAGATACAGAAGCACAGCTTCATGTGACAGAAGCTGTGGAGGAAGAGGTGTTTGCACCAATGGTGACCAGATTGTATGCACATACTGCTTCAGGAAAACAGAAACTTAGGACTCCCTGAAAGACCATTCTTAACAGGAACAAGTCTTTGTTTGAGCTATCAGACCTTTAATGTAAGACTTATTTATGATATGCAGTGTTAACTTTATGTAGTCTTATCAATTTTTTGCCTTAGGCCATATTATTATTTCAGAATCAGTGCCTTACTGACGCTTTTTTTCTAAAATACAAACAAACAAGCAAACAAACACCAAACCAAAAAAACCCAAACCAAATCCAATATATTTTCTAAAACAATTTTCTGCTTACCTAGATAAGGTGAACCCACAGTGAGTGTGTTTGGACTTGCAGAGATAATTTGTGAAAGTTTCTTATTTATTTCTGTTGTTTTAAACGTAATTATATTGCAATGTGTTTATAACTGAATATTTTCAAAGCCACAACACCAATCTTGCATTTCAAGATTTTTAAATGTTTTTAATTATCTTAATTTTTTTTTGTTTTAAATTCACAGTTCTCCCAGCAACTCCATTTATGCACCCATGAAGAATCTGAACCCATTTTGAGGAAACTGCCTCACACCGAGACTACGAACTGTGAACAGCAGTGCAAAAATTAAAGCTTAGAGCTGGAACAACTCAGGCAATAGCATCTGCACACAGAGGAGTGGGCACAGCCTTTGAAAACGTAAGAAGCAAAGGGTGTGCCAGGACAAGTAAGTATTCAAAAGCATGCTGGTTCCTCTCTGATATACCAAGTAATAAAAGTGCATTGCTGGTGCAGAGCTGCTTTTTGTGTGTTTCTTCGATCCATCATATGGTTCAGAATCAGCACCTTGTTAATTTAGTCCAGTATCAGTGGGTTTAATTGTTTCCCTATTCCTTATGACAGTGTAGAGCCAAAGGTTTATACTTTGCTGTAATCTTTAGTCATATTTTAAGTAATAGTTTCTAATAACAGCAGTTTTGTTATTTTGTAAGCAGTTCTAAGAATCAGAAAAGTCTGAGCTCTTGCACTGAAATATTCTGCTTTAATTTTTTAAATGAAAGGTTTTAAACAGAAAAGAAGAATCATAGGTGCTGGTTTTTTGTATTCTGTCTGTACCTCTTAAGATGTGCAAATAGAACAATTAAACACCTTCCAAATAATGACTGAGAAACTAAAATGCAACTCCAGGATGTAAAACTTATCTTGATTACTTTTGCCTAAACTGGGTCATTGGCCAAATCAGCTTTTCCTCCTTGTTTCCCAATTCTTCATCTATATAGAGAGCTCCCAAGATGACCTCATTGCATGTAAACATTGGGAGGTATTTAGACGATATATAACCAAGGACACAATACTATGCATGCCAGATATATTTATATATATTGACTCCTTAAAAATTCTAAGAAACACCCAGACACGTATATTATGTATGCATCAACAATAATGCAGTCTTTTTTTAATAGTAGAAGATACTGTTCCTCTTTTTGATAAGGAAATTTCTCTTAATGAGAAATGCTTCAAAGTAATGTTTTTGTGTTGACATCTGTAGTATTACAAGGGTCTGGAAAGATGATAAAGTATATTGGTTCTGAGCAAGCACTCCTCTGGTGTCACTACATTGGAAAAGAAATCCAGCTTATTACCAGAAAAAAAAACCAACCAAAAACAAAACTAAAATAAAAAAAATGCTTTAGGACAACTATGGGAAAAAAATGGGATAGCAAAGTTACAGGTCATTATCAATAATAACTGTAAGGAGTGCAAACCTCCAGAAAACTGGATTTTGGGTGTTAAAAAGATTTATGCCTGTTTTAAGTGTATATTTGATCGTTATCAGGTTCTGCTTAACAGTATCCCATTGAAGGCCCACTTACTAGAAAAAGCAGAGCAGCCTCTCTAAGTGCTGCAGTTGTACATCTAATGGTTTACTCTCAATGGCTGAGAATTTTCTGCATAAAATACATTAATCTTCCTGATAATTATGTCTATCTAATTTGTGAGAAAGTATTTCTTGAAGCTTTTCTAGAGGAGACAAAGTGCTTTCTCTTGGGGACAGTGCTGATGGAATGTTGCTGTGACTGTTACTGACATTTGTATTTAGCGGAGGGATGTGATGTAAACCAGGTTACTCAATATATATAAGCAAGATTTAGTGTCAGCCTTGTGTCACCATTGTCTGCATGGAGCCTCAGGCAGATGGTATTTTGTGTGTTAAGTCTTCTTTAGGTACTCAAAGGGCAGGTGTTTCTATTGGTCTCAGAAGCGGCTCCTTCAGATAGGCTAAAACTGTACTGGAATACACTTTAATCATTACAGCTATCAGTAGCAATTGAAATTATATTGCTGTATAGTTTTTGAATATTTGGTATTTTAAATAGTTTATATTTGTTTTATCAAATAAAATGGTTATTTAGATCAAATACAGAGGATGGATATGAGTTCCTTCTGCTGATGCAGAAAGCACTCAGAATGGATGACCCAGTTTTTCACAGTTATTTATTTTTTAATTTTTGTTAGGTTATTTGGTTTTGGTTTTGGTTTTTTTGTTTGGTTGGTTTTTTTGTGTTTGGGTTTTTTTTTTGGTGGATGCCTCTCAAGTCTCGAGCTGGATTTCTGAAGAAGTCTTTAATCTCATTTATCTTGAATTTCTGCGTTCAAAGACAACTGCGTCTTTTTTGGCTCTGAGGTCTTCTTTCTAGAGACTGTGAGGAGCCCAGAGTAAACTGGTTCACTAGTGTGTGCAGTGCATTACAGTAAAGCCCCATAAACAAAAGACTTCTTGTAATCCTTGACTTTACCAGAAAGACTTGTTGCTGTCATGTTTCAGGTTTTGTGCTGCACTACATTTTATCTGAACAACATCTTCTGTGTGGAAACAGCATACAAGGGCTAAAGATAGTAGTGGAAAAAAACGTGATGACTAAATTTAATTAACAACATTAAGTGCTTACAAAATACCAATTTGAATTAAATTCAGATGAAGAAATGTACATGACAGTAATTGATAAAGTTCTAAACTTGATTAAAATTAACAGAATCCAGAAGTTAATGATACATAAATAATCTTAGAAATCATGTTCTTCAATTATTTATCAGCATGTTCCAACAGAACTGTTAGACTAGCATAGAAGAACCTAGAATGCATGCGCAACAGAGAAAACAGGACAGATATATTTCTTGAGATTTTTAGGTTTTAAGGACTCTTGGGAAAATACATATATAGATTTTACTGTTTTATTGGAACACATTCAGATGTAAAATAAATCAGTAGACTATGTAATGAAATCAAGCTCTATAAAGCAAAAAAAAAGAAAATCAATCTCTCCAACAGCATAGTTTCTATTGGTCTTTTCTTTTAAAATTATAAATCCATCAAACTTAAATATTTATGGCCTTGGTGTCCAAAAATAATCGCCAAGCCTTGCCTGTCATCTTGCTGAACTCTATCATAAAGACAGATACTGTTTGTTTTTATGACCCTCTTGATTATTTATCCTGGCAGTCTGTAGGAAAGCTAGCTATAACTACAGCACAAACCTGGGATCCAAAGGCTGGTGACTGTAATTTGCAATGGTTTAAAAAAGGATAATGAAACTTTAGAAGCTTCCTTTCAGGCATAAAAAAAAAATCCAAACTAACAATACTTGGCATTTATTGACCCTCTCTGTTAACCTTTTTCTAGAACAATGAATTTTCTCCACTTCTGGCTTGTGTATGAGAATGCATATTCTTTTTCTTTTTTCCACCAGATATTTTTACTCTTGCTTTTAGAGTATTCCACCATGCAGCACCACCAAGTAGACAGGACTGAAGAAGCAATAAAAAAACTCCTTGCCTAAGAACAATGTGCATACATGAACACGCACATTTCCCTATTTTTAGATATATATGTGTTTGTGTGTGTGCATATATATGTATGTTTATTTATGTATATATCTGGCTGCCATAGGATTCTATTTGTTCTAGTTAGTATTGGCCCTTCAGTTCTGTACCCTTCCAGTCAAGCTTTCTAAAGATTACTGATTGCGTCTAGCTGGTCTCTTAGTTTCCTTTCTGCTCCTGCCATTGATCATCCAGACCAATAGAAACTTTCAAATTTGCATGGGGAACAGAATTCCTTGAAAACCAAGTACTTCATTTCCAAGAACTCTGCTTTGGCTAGAAAGAGGAACTTTTGTAATCTCAAATTTTGTATGAGTAAGAACACTGTTCTCCAATAGATCTAATAGGAAAACAAGCCAAAAGAAGGGCTTTTAATTCTTCTCCCTTCTCTCTCCAACTCACCCCCAACCCCCCTCCCCTGCTTTCTCAACTGTAGTTATCACAATTTATTAGTGTCATAACAACATAGGTTAACTCTATGTTAAGTTATGCTTACCTGGTATTGCCATCTCTGAGGCCACCTACTAAGTTGGTTCAGAGATCTGAATTATCCAATTTCCCCACCTTTATTTTCTCAATAAGATATTTGCTCAATTGTGGTATTAGACTACTTCATTTCCCCTACCATTTATCTCTTGTACTTTCCACATTTGTTGTTCTTACAATTTATATTGTTCAGGCATTCATCATTTACCTTGCTAAGAAGGGCAAGACATTGAATTGTCTCTGGCCATTCCTGGTATATCCAGGTTACATGAAAAACAGGTCCAGCACATACTGTGGTTCTAGGTATGACTCAAGATTTGTCCTCTTCTAAACTCATGGTTGTTTACAATGTTATTTAAGGTCGTGCTTGAATGCAAGGTCCACTGCCTTGTTAGGTTCAATCTTAGCTACTGTTCTTTCTATTGATTGTATCCTAAGAGGAAAATGTTAGAAATAGTGAGACTCAGCTGCATCCCTTTTCTTATTTATGCTGATAATACTACTACAGGTCAAACAATAGGCTGAATAGCTTGTATTCTTTCAGAATGTGTGATCCATTTATAACTAGATAGATTGCTCTTCTGCAATATTTTAGCATCTTCATAAATGAAATGATTGCAGTTGTAGTTTAAGAATAAAACATGGATGGGGCAGCTGTCTCTGTTGTGCATAATTAGGTTTTTATGCATGTGGTTAGTGTATATATGAAAACCCATTCATTTTGGGACAAAGGAAAGAATGCAGTAAATATGATGTGTCAGGCTCAAGGCCGAAGAGCTGTGCTGGATTAGCCTGGCATTGCTTCCTTTAACTGGAGTTATTAGTACAACTGCACTGCTTACCTTTGTGTTTGGTTACAGAGTTTAATCCCATTCTTAAAGGAGATCCAGTCTGTATGTCCTAAGTTTTTGTAATTGGTTTTGTATTTTTAACTCCATTGATATTTGCCTTCAACATATACTAGCACTTAAATCTATATCTTTGGCTTTAAAAAATGGAAACTACAACGACTTACCCACTGTGAAGAATCCTATGTATTCCAAGTGTTGTACTATAAAAAGTCTTCTCATATTTGCCTTTTTTTTTTGTTATCTGAATTCAGAATTCATGTACGAAACTAATGTTTGCACAGATTTAATATCTCAAAAAACTGTTCTTTAACCTGTTCATTACTTACTGTTCCAGGTTTTTATCCCTAGTTCTCCCTTAGACTTGAAATATTCAAATTTTACTTAAAGGAATTAGAAGTGTATTGGCACAAGTTCAGCAGCATCCCATTTAAAATACAGGGAAAGTAGTAGTTAGATGAGACCTCTGAATCCCTATATAACACTGTAACTTAAAGCATTCAATTAAAAATTAAATACTCCATTGCAATAACAGTTTACAATCATTTTATCAGTGTAATCTAAGAAAAAGATCACTGCTTGATAACATTGTGGTGTAGTAACTAAAAGCTTTAGTAGTCAGAAATGTTAATATTTTATATTCTCAGTCAATACTTTTGTTTCATTCTTCAGTTTTCATAGCAGTTTCAGTATGAGGTAGAAACCCCTGGTTTGTAAGGTTCTCTTTTCTCCCTTCTTTTTATTAATAACCAAATTAATACTTATTTGGTGGTGGTCATGTTAGGAAAATAAGAGTGAAAAAAAAGAACCATATCGTTGAGATCAATATTTCAAGTATTCTTGGCATGAAGGGGTCAGACAAATAGGACCAAATTTTAAAATTTATTTATCAGTGGGGTACTCTAGTGCCATGTATACTATAAAACTACTCCCTGTGGTTTACCATGCACAAAGGCAGTGTCTTGAAGTGAATGGTATTTATTCATCCCACCATACCCTGGCATGCGGGCTAAGAACATAGCTCTTGGGATTCCTCGGCTCGATTTTCTACATTACAAAGCTCCTAAGAGTAATTCTGCTAGATTGTCTTTGCAGTTTCCTTTGAGCTTGAATATATTAATTTTTTTTTAGGTAATAAATAATTTTTTCCCATATTTGACTTTTAAAATTAATTTAATAATAGCTTATTTGTTGGGTGTATTGTTGGGAAGAGGACAAAGAAAAGCTGTTATCATTTCTTTCTGAAACAACTTTTTAACCTTGTACAAGGAATGAAGCTTTATTTCTAATATTAGCTCTAGTTTTCATAAGAGTAGTTCTCTGTGTTGTTTGTTTTTTGTTTTCTCTGTCAAGTAATTTTCTAAAGAATGAAACAGGTAAATATTGAAACCCCAGATCTGAAACTTTGTTTCTATAGCTTTTGTTGTAAGAAACTTATCTTTATTTTTTTTTTAAATTCATTGGTAAAAGCTTGGGTTCTGGCTTACAAAAGCTCAGAGCTTTATATATCAACATTAAAGAGGCACGCAGTATAATAAAGCAAGCTTTCTCTCACTTGGAATAAACAACAATTTCTTTTAAACTTTGTTTAGAAATCTAGGTCTTCTAGACATCACATAATAAATGGAGAATTCTTTTCCTGCTTCATTTATGATGTTATGTCCCTTACAATCACAAAAATGTTATTTTTTTAAATTATAGTCTTGAAAATCAGGAGAGATAAGCATTTAATAATCAGTTATCTGTTGATCTTAACATTAGATTATTTTGTTGGTTTCAAATTTTCTCATGTATTGAAGAAATAAATATGAGCACCCTTAATCAAACATACAACGTGATTTTTATCAAAGTCTTAAGAAATGGGGAAGACATTAATACTAGAAAAATATTTTTTTTGACCACAATGAGTACATTTGCCTGATATAAATTTAATTGTCTTGTGGATCCAACTGATTATTTTGCCAGTGCGGATGTTTTCAGAAGAGTATAAAGATATGGATGTGTCCAATACATTGATTTTTCTGGGCATTCCAGGATATACAGAACTGATAAATATCCTCCAACCATGTTATAGTTACATATTCCATCTGGTATCCACAACACCTCATTAGAAAAGGTTTAATGGGGGATAGCTTTTTGCAGTGACTAGTTCTTTTGCAGGTGAAAGTGCTTAATGCAAAAACAATCATTCATATCTGTAATTATTTATCACTGTTGAGCAGGAGATTTTTATTCCTTAAAGGGTCATAACTTTCTCTTTAAAGTGACATGAAGGACAAATGATTAAACTAACTGTTTATGATTAACTGTAGTCTTGTCAGCCCAGAAGGTTTCCTGAAAAGCAGATGTGTCTACTACATGCTTTGTGTTTTCTTTAATCATAATTTATCACCCATATGAGAGTATGGTATAAAAAGAAGGAATCTTACAATTTTTAATAAAAACCAAAATTATTATCTAGCTGTTCATCAGTGAGGAGTAATATCTGGTCAGTTATATATTGATACCAAAGTTGATTAATCGTATGAAAACATATGTCCTTATAATAATAGTACCCCAATATATCTTATGCTGCTGTTATAAATATCCTGACACAAATTAACAAAGAAAATGTTTGATTGCTATGCTTTCATGGTTGCTAGATAACCATAACAGCTTTGAATGTATCAACAGCATACGTACCAAAAAGATTTACAAGGAAAGGAAAATATTTGTTTTCTAGAAAAGCTATCATGTTTATCAAGAAATATTGTAAATAATAGTGCACAGAAAAAGGCACCACAACAGAAATCTTGTATACTCATTTCTTTTTCATGTTCACTGAATAAGAAAAAGCTTTGAGGTTAAACTATGCATTGTATCTATACTCTTCTACAGTCAGAGACATGAGTACTCTGCATTTGTACATGTTCTAAATTAAGGAGAAGTAGTTGGGGCTTTTATTTTAAGCAAGACTGTGCCACGGTCAAAGTTTATTTCTTGCATTGCCAACATAAAGATTTTATGTAGTTAAAACATTAAAATCAGCTATACTATATTTGTATGATTGCAAAACAGTCATTTTTGTAAGCTGAACTCTAAGGAATATCTTGTTTGATTTGAGTCACAAATGCAATCGTTCAGAATTGCCTTAGATTTCTGAAAAGAAAATATTTAAATAATAATGTGTAGCTACTCTTGGGTAAAATATCAAGCACTTATGAATTAATTTTTAATTTCTTGGTGTAAAAAAACCCTCCACAGTCTTCTACGACTACAGTTAAAAAAATTAATAACTCAACAGCATAGTCTAAATGAACAATTCTTAATATTTTTACATGAAACACTAGAATCAAAGAACATTAATCACTTAAAGAACTTCATATCAACTGCTGAACAGGTAATTTAAATTTACATAAATATAAATTATGTATGTGTGTACATATTTATATTTAAAATAAAATTACATTAAAAATTGTAACTTATGATGTTCTGCTACTGATAAGAGACTCTGTGACTTATTTAGTCTATTATACTACTTCTGAGTAAATACATCCACACATTTCAAATTAAATTTCTTCTCAAACAATAAATCCCAATCTCAAATAAGTTCTAGTACACTTGTTCT
>WTSP01010217.1:35826-48005 GCA_025331215.1 Actenoides lindsayi
ATTTTCCCATAAATATTAATAGAATTACTGCCTAATGTGATATTGTATCAAGAAAGCATTTCTGAATTGATGTGTTTGGGAAAGTTGATTTCATCCTCCACTGCTAACTTAGTCACTTGGGTAAGTTAGCAGCTGACCCCGGAAAATAGTCACCTTCATGTATGGGGCAAGTAAGTGTATTTGCTTTCCAGGTGCTCAGCATCCTCTCTCATGCTCTGAAACACTATGGCTGACCTTTAGGATCCTGACGCATTCCCAGGTGAAACTTAAGTTCAAGAGAGCAATACAATCCATGCTGGAGTCATTAGCAGATTTCCACAAGACTTTAGGTCAAGTTAAGCATGTGTTTATGCAGACTCTTTTTACTTGATAGCGCATCCCTGGCACACTCTTTCAGCTAAGGAGTTGCTTGGGGCATGTCTAAGAGGCTCAGGAAATCATGGGTGCTTTGGGAGGGTTGGTGATACTTAAACTTGCACTGCTGCCCTACAGAGGACTCAGTCTCACTTTCTGTGCAACAGAGATGATCAGAGAATGTATTGTCATTGCACAGATTACTTACGTTAAAAAGTTTGCCCAATTGAAAATCTCCCATCAGCATTTCTTCCTTATACTTGCTCATTTAAACTTGCCAGAAAGAACGCTCTGCAAACTCGTAACACTGCACGCTTGGTGTGGGGCTGATAACTGCAGGACAAAATCAGTTGCAAAACACATTGATTGCTGCAAAGTAGAGATGGAGAAAGGTATTAAAATAAAAAGGCAGTGGAACAGTAAGGGAAGATGAGCTACTAAAATGTGCAGCCTGGCCTTATTTTGTGACAGCTGTGAAACTGTAGTTCTGCTACAGGATGGTCCCAGCTTCAGCAGCATCCTAGCCCCTTGTTAGACACATTGTCTGCTGCCTGATGTCTGAGAACTTTGGTTACATATATTTGGTACATATCTCAAGTGATCAGTTTTGATTTACACATTTAACATCTGTTAACACTTTTCTGTGATTAAAACCAAAATATCTGTATAGCTAAACTTTTTCTGATAGAGGCAGCATTTAGATATATCCCAGGGAGTATTGATAAAATTATTTCTTGCTTGTTTCCACAGGAAAGTTACCGAGAAGTTTATATTCACATATATTATGTAAACAAATACATGTAAAAGGTAAATTAAAGAAGTCAGTATATGCTCTTTCTTTCTCCCTCCCTGGATTGTTTATTCTGAACCTGTAAGATAAACAAAAGCCAACTTTTTATCTCTGATTCATCAGAAGGAGCCCAGACAAATACAAAAGCCTGGCAAAAGTGATAGAAACATACTGACATTGCCAAAAATGTTCAGTATTTGTTTCAGTGATGCCAAATATTTCAGGCCATCCAAAGGCAAGCATGTCTTGTGTGTTGCAAATATGTCACAGTTTGATATTCAGTGAAATAACCATTTCATTTACTGCTGGAAAAATAAAAGGCAGTGCTGAAATTTAAAACAGCAGAAAGTTAAGTGATAAATAATACAGTATTTATCAGCCATTTGTTCTACCTAAAAAAAAGATAAGAATAGTGCATATGAATACACATAAATGTATTTAAGGTCTTTTCTGATCATAGCGATTCAGTGATTGCCCACATATAGTCTGTTATGAATGATGAGTGATTATGTAAATCAAATTTACCTAAATGTGTGAATTTTACAAAAAAATTTTACCACAAATGTGAAGAAGAATATCAAGGAGAAGAAAGATTTAGTGGCATCTCATTGTGGTCTAGTGACTGATATCAGATATGTAGGTTGTCTTATCTTCCATATTCTCCAAGAACTCCAGCTGGACCCTGCTCTAGATTTTCAGCTCCAGCTGGCCAGGGGTGGCTCTGGTCTGTGTAAAGCTGACACTTTAATGTTATTCTTTCTTCTAGTTAAAAAGAGAGATAACAGTTTTCAGCCATTCATGTAAACAACAATCCACAGAAAGAAAGGATCGTGTTTTAAGGATTGCTAATGCTTTCCAAGCCATTCCAACATGAGTTGTCATATTTAAAGGCAAAAATATGTTATTAAGATAAATATTTATTGTGAAATCATATAGAAAACTAATCTGTGGTGCTTAAATCAGAGCAGTTTCTTGGAATCTGACACATCAGGGTCAGTAGATCAGGTTAGATAATAATGCAGGTCATACAGACCATGAATGATGGGAAAAAAAACCCAGCCATGTTTATTTTACATGTCTATTCTTGCAGCTGTTTCTTTTGTAATTTTTTATTTCCCATGGTTTCTCCTGCTCTTCTACTTAATTTGTTTCTCTGTTTTCAGAAATATTATGATGTCTGATTGAAACTTGAAAGCTTTAGGTGTTAAATTGTTAAAATATTATTAACTGACTGTGGTAGAAAATAAGTGTTATAATTTTATCAGGGAAATTTGAAATTTCCTTTGAAATTGAAGTAGCACTTTTCATAGGCAAGATTTTATCCCCTGATAAACACGCATACATATGCATATACATCTTCTGTAAACTGGTCACAACATTTTTGTCTTCATATTTCCATCCCATCCAGTCAAATGTATTTTCTGGATCTTAATATAAATAGCAAAATAACCTCTCTCTCATTACAGAATGCTGTTTTGCAGCACAAGCAGTATCTACATGATGGTTTGATTTATTTTGCTTGGAAAGAAAAATATAAAACTCCCAATGTTAAAAAAAAAAAATGTATCTTGCAGCTAAATGGCCATTTTAAAAGCTATTTTTCCCCTATTAAAAATGTACAAAGCTTGTAGTTCATTGTGTAACTGAAGGTCAGTGTGACTGAATGATGGCTGCACTCTAGAGGTTATTGTGCCACCATGAAAAGACAAGCACCAGTCTGCGTTTTGGCTTTTTAAGGTACTTTTGCATTAATAGCTCAAGCTTCAACTAGAGCAAAGAGCAAAGAATAGAGAGATTGGGGGGGGTGGGAAGTGATCCTGCATTTTAATAATCAGTTTCTAAAATAACTCTTCCAGCTGTTCATGAATACCCACTTCATGTGTCAGGCAGCAGCAGGCATATGCTGTTTGTCAAGGGAGAGAGAGCTGGGAGTGGAGCAAAGCAGGGTGTCTTGCTTGAAGTCTCTATATTTTTCCTATTGTTCTTCATAATGAAATTTTGTTTTCTGTTTTAGCCTTTTATTCTTGGTGGTGGCAATTTGTGCTACTGACATAAACAAGTTCCAATGAAACATCACCACAGAAATAACATGCTCATGAAAATAGTATTTCTGTTTGGGTATGTCACTTTTTACTTAAAAAAGACACTTCATCAACCATAAAGCATGGAATTTAGACACATACTCTGCATGAGTGGGGTTCTTTTTGAAGGGGAGAGGAATCTGAATTTTATCACCCTTTGGGAGAATTAGAGAACTTCATGATTATAATCTGAAAAATCCTGCTTGTTATCTATCATTTTATTAAAACAATATTCTGTAAAAGAACATGATATTTTTCACACTGGAACTTTAAATGTATTTTCTTGAAATAAGGCTATTCTAATATTATCTGTTATTTCAATGTATCAAAATGGCTTGATAGACTGGTGGTTGAAAGTAAATCCTTTAGCTATGTATGTGAATGAAGTTAATAATATGATATTAAACATGCACAAATATCTTTGGTATAACTCTAGTGGACTAAAGGAAGATGAGATAACTAAATATCCTAATTTTAAAAGGAAGCTGTTCCCTTTTAATGCTTTTTTTAAATTTCTGCTCTAATTATTTTTTTTCCAAGGTTTTGTTGGTTTTGTTGGTGGTTTTTTGTTTGTTTTAGTTTTGGGGTATTTTTTGTTTGTTTATTTTTCTTTTTGATTTTGTTTTTGTTTTTAATGTGAATGTGATTGGGTTTTTTTTCCCAGTTTGGTGGAGTGAGAGACTGGAGATGTAACCAAAACAGGTAATTTTTAGCTAATTTTTTTTATGATATTTAATAAGATATTGTAGACTTTTTTTTTCCTGTGTTATTTCAGATGTAGATAATTATTTATAATAGTTTGTAGTTTTAACAAAATATTATACTAATTTTGAATGAAGATTAGTTTATAAACAAAGACAGCCTTCTCAGGGTGGGCATACATCAATTACATAATGGAGCACAGTGAACATTTAGGAAAAGTGCTGAAAAATCTTTGCTTTTTTATCTGGGAGATTTCTAGAGACTGAGTTAGAAACTGACTTCTATCAGCCTACACTCTGTACACTGCATACTGGTATCTCTACTCCCGTTTAAGTAGTGGCCTGTAGTAGTTACAGATGGTTGTTAGGGTATTGTTTGTCAACATTTTTAAGGCCATGCAGAGATAGTCACGAAGCTCTAGTTCTGCTAAAGCTATTCTTTCATGTTAAAAAAAAAAAAACACAACAAAATAAAAAACCAAAATAAAAACCCAAACCAAAAACCCTGACCCCCAAAAGAGAACAAAAGATAGCCTCGTGCCCAAGAGGTGAAAAGGTAGTGTTCCTTTTAAAATTACTCAGTGTAATATATCGTTCATAAATCACTTTGATTTGAAGAGTATCAGAGGAAGGTTTCCTGTGAGAAATCCCTGAGGGAAAAAAAGTCTTTTCTGTTTCAAACTGAAAAACAGTACTTAGAAAATACAGTTGATATATCTATACCCCAGCTAGGAGTTGCCAGCAGCGCCACATACCCTACAAGTAAATCAGGTTCAAGAATTCTCTCCAGCTATGCACCACAAATTGGTAAAACTGGATTCCTTAGTGAATATTTTCTCTTATTGGTAATATGATTTTTATATGGGATGTTGGCTTTAACATTACTCTGAAGTGCAGCATCTTCACCTATATTATACTGGTGTGACATAGACATAAAAGAAAGAATGCGGCACACTGAATTTGTAAGTCTGCTTCCACAGCACCAGGATGTTGTTTTGGGGCAGAATGTTCAAATAACCATCCTAGCTAATCCGCTAGAGGGATTTTCCCATATTAACAATATTTTGCCCTTTGGTAATATTCTCATGCTGTGTAAACTTTTAAGTTTCTGTAATTGGCTTTCTTATTTTTTCTGTCTTCCTTGGGTTTTATTTTGGTATTGGGTTTTTTGGGTTGTTATTTGGGGGCTTTGTAAGATTTATTTTTTTTCTCCCCCCAGTGGCTGTCTAGAATTATTATATTCCTGTATACCTATTGCTTGGCTACAAGAAACCATAGTTCCTGGAATAGCTCTGACTCTGTTGACTAGCCTAATAGGTTATTTCTAAGTAGTCAAAGAATCATTTATTGCCGTTAATACATGGTAGCTAGAAGTCTAGTTTTAAGTACATTAAGTACAATTACTTGCCACATTTTTTCATGAGATATTACTAAATGTGAAAACCTTGATCTCATCTCAGAGGGCATTTCTACTTTAGAATACAGCATATATCCACTCAGCATCCTATTAAACTATCCTATTAAACATCGTATTACAGCATCCTATTAAACTCACAACAGTTTTGTCCAGAATAAGCTTCTCTGGAAACAGCACTAATCAAAAAGGCAGGCTCTGGATCTTGGTTGTTTGTATTGCAAATTGATAGGTTTTGCCCACCTTAGTTTTGGGGTATTCCCACTAGCTTTCTCCAGCATGAACTCCTCCTCATAAGACTCTACCAGGTTCTTATTTTCTACCTTTTATAGTCCCTTGCTACTGTCCCATTATGATTTTTTATCTGAAACCTCCTGTACATACCTCTATGTCAAATCCCTGAGCATGAAGTTCATAAATACTGCCACTTTATTGCCATATAGAGACCACTCAGAGTTGCAACATAGTTCACTTTTAGAGACTTCAAAATGAAACTTCCTTATTATCACATACACACCAACAGCTGTCTCTTAGGGACAAAGTAGTATCACTAGCAGATCAGAGGTCCCCCAGGGTTTTTGTATCCCTTGTGCTCAATTTCAGGCATTTCTTCTTGGATCAGATGCTCTTTAACAAACTTCTGGTAGCAATGGTATTGCAGTGGCTAATGGCTTCTTCAGCTGCACAGCTTTCTCAGAAGGCGTAAAGACACAAAGGAGTAAAAAGTTCCATAAGTTATGCTTTGAGCTGATGGCTGGAGTGCTTAAAATGCATTCATGTTGCACATCTTTATTCTTATTGTTGAGAGATAAATAACAGTATTACCCATTGACAAGCTAGTGAGCTTATTTCCTGATGTTTAATTATGGTATTTGAATGACCACCTCCATCAGTCCAGAAGAATGTAAGAATCTTCTATGTAAACATTGTTATTTCTGTCAGCATTAGCATTTGGTAGGTCTCCATGTCAAGTATTTGATGTCCAAGGAAATTCTAGATGTTTTTATTCAGTATCTTTATTCATAATAAAAAAAAAAAAAAAAAAAAAAAAAAAAAAAAAAAGATGACAAGCATTTTACTCAGTAAAAGTGACTATTGTTTAGAGTTCTGTATTAGATAAAAAAGGCCTTTTTATGAAATATGACTTTCAAAAATATAATGAAAGAATGTGACGTGTATAAAGTTTTCAAGGCATGGGATTCCCAAAAAACCTTAGTTTGGAAACAGAAGCACATTGAAATAGATGTACTTTTAGGGTGAAGCTGCCCACTGCCAGCAGAAGCTAGAGCAGAGAAGCTGAACACAGTATGACATAACAGGAAATGAAGACTATACATCCAACTAGCACTACAAAGCAAGGTGAATATCCAAGGAGATTTTGTTTGAGGTCATGGGGCACAGTAACTCTACAGTTCTGAAAGAACAATGACCAATGTTACAGCAAATTAAATGTTGTGGCCCAAATATAATGCACTCAAATATAATTTTAATTAAAGTATAGATTTGAACTTAGTGTTTCCTTGGAGACCTTATAGCCATCATATCCAAGGTCAAAACACCTTAGCACATGTGAAATAATTTGTCTCATTGCTGCAACAGGATGTAAATATTTTGCCAATTATGTGTTCCTGGAAAGGATGAAAAGATAGTAATTAAAGAGAAAAAGAAGCTCTTGATTACATCTCAAAGCACTAAGATGAGAAAATGCCTCTTGAAAGCATTTAAAGGCTAAGTGTTAATGTGGTAAGGGACTATTCATTTTTAATTAGGTTATAGCACATGGGATTCTGTGTCAGACATCACTGATTCTTAAATGCTAATAATTAGAAGTTATATTTACAAAGTGCATAATAAGGAAGAGACAGCTTAGTTTGCTGTTAGGTTCTGGTTTTTGTTTGCTCAACTAATGGTTCCATCCAAATTTAATGTTTCCCCTTCACTAATCGATACAAAAAACCCTGTATTCCAAATACAATAGATAGGCTTCAGGATTAAATTCCCACATTCACAAACTCCTTCTGCTTTATCTGAGGACATACTATATGCAGTTGCTAAGTAGAATAATTTTTAGAATTTGTTTGCCACATTACCCCTTAAACTGTTGTTTAAAAATATCTGTATGAGATATTAATGCAGTATTTGTATGATATACAAATCAGAATGTCTTTAACACACAATTAACTGCACAGGCATATTCTGTAGCATAGCTGTTAATCTATTTTAGAATATACCTGTTAACTCTTATCTAAACAAATTGTATTGATTTATTTTGATAGAGCAAGTTGTACAGGGAATCAATGTAGTTCCTTATTCTAAGCTGCTGTCTGGGAACAAATAATGACAGAGAAAAGCTTGTCTCAGGGATGATACATAGGAATTGTTAAGTTTGCTAATGAGAGAAGAATGAGGCAAGAGTGTTTCCACAACCAGAGAACAGTGGGACAGAGGTCAGTTAAAAAGAAATTGGAATAAGTTTTGTGTTCAGGTAGCTGGAGTATGCACTACATCATTGGCTTAAAACCAGCCGTGTAGGAAGTAAGGACAAAGCACTTACCTAATTAACCTTCAAGATGACATGGAGATAGCAGCAGATCTGTGCTGGTATCTAAAGAATTCTCTAAAGAATTCTTCTCTTTATCCTGATGTAAATCAGAGCAGATGAAGTTAGAAAATTTGAAATCTTTTCAAATGTGATAGGAGAAGAGATTCTGACTTCAATAGTTTGTCTCCAATTTGATGCTAAAAAAACTTGCCATGATGAACATGAAACTTTAGACTCCAACTGCATCCTTGTCCTGTCTGTACAGCTTTGTCCCAACAATTGTACATGATCATGATCTAAACATCAGAACAATCCCTGTCCTTTAAGGAGGGCAGGCAATGGCATCTGTCTTTTGGGAAACTTGAGATTTTGGAGAATTCTTCCCACCCTGATTTCTGCCTAAAAATATTTTCTTGCTTTATGCAAGAATGGGGCCTGCAACTCCATAATTGAAACAATTATTTCAGAGGTTGTCTTTTCTTTCACGTGTTGATTGTACAAAATGGCATTTATGAATTGCTGACCTCTATTCAAAGCTTCTTGTTTTGGAAACAAGATCGAAGAGGTTTATAGACTTCTCAAAGACCACACTTATGTACTCATTCTGTAAATAAAAATAAATTGATGCATTTTAATCAAAATTCCAATCTTAATAACGCCAGACTTTTGAAACTCTATGGAAAAAGTGTTCTATTCAAATGCTGCACCTAGGACTAACCTGTAAATCCTGGTGATGTGAAAGATCACTGGGAGAGAAGTAATAGTAGATTTCCATAGTCATGGCTTAAACATTTGGAAGTTGTGGAATATCTGCATACTACTTATTAGTAAAATAATAATATTTATAATATGTAATATATATATTATATATATATCACAATAACTTCACTTAAAACCCCACAATACCCACAGGAGGTTCTTAATCTTTTTTTATATGATGTTATTTCATCTTACACACAAGAATACTTCTGTCTTAACTGGCACCTTTAAAATTAATGATTGTGTTCAAATTTTCTCTTCAGGGGTCGAGACCATTAATCATTTGTGAGAGGTGTCCTATGATTCTTGGTATCGAAATATTCTGAAAGACCTGTTTGATATATGTATCAGATAATGACAAAGATTTCTCATTTAGTGGAAATGAAAAATCTATACAGTTATTTCTGCAAGCAATCCTGGAATTTAAACATGATCTGAGTCACTTGTGCACAATTATTGATACTTGCTTTAAAAATGGATTTTTCTACTTCTAGTGGATTCTTTTATTTTCCTGTTGGACAATTACTGTCTCCATCTCTACCTACACTTCAATTTGATCTCATACTTTAGTATAATCATATGTACATTTGTCATCCAAACATAGCCACTGAAATTGTATCTGGATATTCCAAAATATGAGTCCCCAAATTTGGGTAAATTTAAAGTAAATTACATTGTTAATCAATATATATTTATGAGATACTGATGAACTTTTCATTTCAAGTAAGGAGAGTGAAAACCAGCTTAGCAAAAGAGACCCTTTTTCTTACTCTGTAGCGCATCCATGGCCTAAGAATGACAATCTAGTAGCAGTAAAGTGCAAGAAGATTACTTTTATTTTTTTGGAATGAAAAGCTATTGCATTTATTGCAATAGATTTCAATTTCCCAAATCAAAAATACGTTCTTATCAGCAGTTTTTGAAAGCAAACTAGTGATAATGGCACAATCTCATGGTTCTCTGGTTTGGGTCATCATGACTCAAACTAAGTAAACTATACAATCCAACATTTGTAGAAGAACTCCAAATACAGTTCACGATTACATGATGAGTGTGAAAGTTTATGCAGCAGATGCATTTTTTTTTCATTAGACATCAGATGTAACACCTCTTCCTTAGTTTGCTCAAACTGCTCCACTTGTTCAAAATATCAGGCCATGGACTTACAGTTTTCATTAAGTGATTTACTAATTTGTATTAATACCTTTTCCTATTTACTAAATAAATTTCCCATCTCTTTCTGTATATGTAGCAGTTCCTTCTAACTGATTTCTATTAAAAAGTTTGAGGCCTGATGCAGATATCTCATTGATCCTGGAGTAAATCCTAAAGATTTACTTTGATGTGAGATAAGAATTAGTCTATTCTCTCTTAACTGGCTCACCACTGGGGAGAACCTTTTATAAATGTTTCAAATTTACTACTGCTGTCAAGATACAAAAGATGTAGTTTGTTTAGTGGCTATCTCAAATGTTAAAAAAAAAAAAAACAAATTACAACGTTTTCTGAAAAGTCACTGATATATTAACTGAATGCTTTATACCACCTTGTGCAAATATCAGCCTTAATAAAAGTAAGCTATAAAATATATTATACACTATGCTATGTCTAGAATTTTCACTGATACTTAGAGGAAATACACAACAACCAGAGTAAGACTTTAATTTTTTTCCTCTTCACATATGAAAAAAAAAATTTAACTGTTCTACTGATGTCTTCTTGATACAACTGTGCAGTTACTGTCCTTCTGTCCCATCTGTCTTGTAAACTGAAAGTTCCACTTTCTTTGTTTTACTTAATGGTCTCTGCAAGTACCAAAAACATTTACTAATCAGATTTAATACATGTAAACACCATAACTGTTCTAATCAAACCAGCAAAAGTTCAAACAAGACAGAAAAAATGGCCAAAGTACTCATTGCAACAGGCAGAAGTATCTGTCACGAACATTTTGTCTGTATAAAGCAGAGGAATAAAACTCATCTGCCTCAACAGCATGTCCACACTATTGCTCCTAATGTTACCAGCTCTGTGGTTCACAGCAGCTGCTATAGAACATCAAATTCCTTTGTGCTTGATGCCACCTCATACAGTGTGACAGCAGATTTTAACTGGATCTTCACAGTCCAAAATGAGCAAAATCAATCATTACCCAAACAGCCAGAATTACTAGAGCAGAAAGTAATTAAATTCTATGTAGTGCTCTGCGACAGTGGGGACAGAAGTTAGACATACATTTACAATATAGCAGTATATGCGTGTATTGTTGACCCGGTTTATCCTGGCAGTTCAACTAAAGTTAAACTTAGAATCATAGAATTGTCAGGGTTGGAAGGGATCTTAAAGACCATCGAGCTCCAACCACTCTGCCATGGGCAGGGACATCTCCCACTAGACCAGGTTGCGCAGAGTCCCATCCAGCCTGCTCTCAAAAACTTCCAAGGATGGAGCTTCCACCACCTCTCTGGTGGAGAGTGTCTCACCACCCTAATGGTGAAGAAATCCTTCCTAATGTCTAACCTGAATCGACCTATATCTAGTTTTAATCCATTCCCTCCAGTCCTATCACTACTCGACAGCTTAAAAAGTCCTTCACCAGCTTTCTTGTAGCCCCTTCAGATACTGGAAGGCCACAATAAGGGCTCCCTGGAGCCTTCTCTTTTCTAGACTGAACAAATCCAACTCTCTCAGTCTGTCCTCGTAGGACAGGTGCTCCAGCCCTCTGATCATCCTCATGGACCTTCTCTGGACACGTTCCAGCACATCCATATCCTTCTTGTAACAGAGGCTCCAGAACTGGATGCAGTACTCCAGGTGACGTCTCACGAGAGTGGAGCAGAGGGAGAGAGTAAACATCCTCAACTTTTTGGCCACACTTCTCTTGATGCAGCCCAGGATATGATTGGCCATCTGGACTGCAAGAGCACACTGATGGCTCATGTTGAGTTTCTCATCCACCACCGCTACTACCAAGTCCTTTCTTCGGGGCTTCTCTCAAACTAGTCACTGCCCAGCCTACATTGGTGCTTGGGATCGCTCCGACCCAGATGGAGGGCCTTGCATTTGGCCTTGTTGAACTTCCTGAGGTTGGCATGGGCCCACCTCTCCAGCCTGTCCAGGTCCCTCTGCATGGCATCCCTTCCCTCCAGTGTATCAGCCGCCCCGCACAGCTTGGTGTTGTTGGCAAACCTCCTGAGGGTGCACTCAATGCCACTGTCCATGTCGCTGATGATGTTAAACAAGACTGGTCCCAGTACTGATCCTTGAGGGACTCTACTTGGATATGGACCCATTGACAACCACTCTTTGGGTGCGGCCGTTAAGCCAGTTCTTTATCCACTGAATTGTCCATCCATCCAATCCATATTTCACCATCTTGGAGACCAGAATGTCATGCGAGACAGTGTCAAAGGCTTTGCTCAGGTCCAGGTAAATGACATCGGTTGCTCTTCCCCATCTACTGATGTTGTGACCTTCTCATAGAAGGCCACCAGGTTAGTCAGGCATGATTTGCCCTTGGTGAAGCCATGTTGGTTAC
>WTSP01010218.1:8614-53848 GCA_025331215.1 Actenoides lindsayi
GCAATGGGTGTTGTAGGACTTTAGCCAATCACCCCAGGAGCTGGGTGATCACTGAGCAATCACCCCATGGGGCTGGGATATAGAAAATGGGGTTATAAATTAATAAAGCTGCTTCTTTTGCCTTCTCTTGCGGAGTTTGTGTGTTGCTGCATCTCTCCCCTCCCGGTATTAACAGCGACAGGGAGGTTTTGTGACTCATTTACCAATATAAGCTTTGCTAGTGAAATTCTTCTGGTTCAGATCCCTTACAATGCTCCAGATAGACTGTGGCTTGTAAGGATCTCTTAGATCCCAGTGAATGGTAAATTTATATTAGACATCAGGAAGAAGTTCTTCACTATGAGGATTGTGAGACACTGGAACACGTTGCCCAGGGCAGTTGTGGATGCTCCATGACTGGATGTGTTCAAGACCAGGCTGGGTGGGGCCTGGAGCAACCTGGTCTAAGTGGGAGGTCTCCCTGCCTGTGGCAGGGGAGGGTTGGAACTAGATGGTCTTTAAGGTTCCTTTCAACCCCAACCATTCTATTATTCTATGATTTGTGTAGACATTGTCGCTATAGGAGTACTATTCATGATCTCACAAAGGCACCACATCTATTAAAGCCTGTCTCAAGGTATAAGGAAAAAGTGTTGTGTACAAACACAGCAGCCTTGGCAGGACTAGATGAGTAACCTGCTCTAGTGGGAGGTATCCCTGCCATTAGCAGGGGGGTTGGAAGCAGATGATCTTTAAGGTCCCTTCCAACCCTGACAATTCTGTGATTCTATGACTCCATATGGGAAAGCTACTGAGCATCTTTCTGGGGAACTGTATCAGTCTCCTGTCAACATGAAGAATAAGCTGGTAATACAGGGAGACAAAGATGAGAAGGACATTCCTGTGTGTTCCTCCCAAAGGAACACTGCTGGTAGATGCCATTCTTCCAGGATAGTTACCCATGCCTCAGCAGAGGTGGGTATTAGTTCAGAGGCTCTCAGACAAAATGAAGGGACATTCACTTTAAAAATCTTCCAGATAAAAAACCCCTAATTCTTCAAGACTGACTTGGAGACTATTTTAAACTGGTAAGAGCAGTAGGCTTGGATTCATAAGGAGGAACAGGTTATTCAGAGCTCCAGATTGTAAGTTATTTTAATATAGGGGATGTAAAATTGTCTGGCAACTGTAGAAATAAAGGAAACTTTGACTTGTCAGGTACCTTTGCAACAGTTAAGTGTAGCCTGTCAGAAAAATATTCACTTACCCTTAGACTTTGGCTTTTTAGATAGAGAGAAAAAGGGAAGATTGTTGTCGGAGCAAACAGTGACTCCCCTGTTTTTCTATGCATTTCTTTTTAAAAAAAATGCATTGCACGCACACACAAAAAATCTAGTGGATTCAGAGGACAAACCCAACAATCGATTTCTGCAGCAAATCATTCTAAACTTTGTATTTATGTTGCTGAACTTCAGTCTGCCAGTGGTCAGCACCATGGGGTGAGTGAGCAGGAGAGCGGCTGTCGCTTGGGCAGCACCGAACCCTTCAGTCAACGTTACACTGAGCTCTGCCGTAATGAAAACTTGTACTCGGGGCTTTCTGCTAAGTGTGAGAATGAACAGATGATGAAAACCAAAGTTTTCATGGCACCAAAGTGAATGAGGTGTGTGCCTGAGAAGAATCAGAAAACTCCATTCATAAAGCAACACTCATACACCCAGCATATTTTTGAACATACTTTGAACCTAAGAACTAAATAATTTCTTGGTCGTAATTTGTAAGAGACCTTATCATGCTTCAAGTTTTGACAAAACTGACGTATTCTTTCAGGTCTGTACTTTCCCATAAGGAGAAAGATAATTCCTGGTGGATCAGAGGTCCAGCGGAAGTCTGAACTGCAGGACTTGGTCTGGTGGCTGTGGGATCTCGGATCCTTCCCCTGGCAGTGCTACAGGGCTAGGAAAAGATTCTGGATGCCTGGTTATCTATAGGTTGTGATGCCCATTAATTCCTTTTACGTGGTAACAAAAACCTCACAACATCTCTTCGTCCAAAATAAATTTTGCACTGTATCTTACGGCTTTCATCAAGTTCATAGTTAAACTCCTGGATAATGATATTTTCTCTCTATTAAACATGTGTTGCTAATTATGGCTATCTTTGCAGTCAACTGCGGAAGCCAAAATCCATTGAAATAAGCAGTTTTCATACGACACTTGTGTTGCACTGAAGTGCCTCTCCAGGAGCGGGGAAGGTAATTGTCAAAGATCTCATCGCGTGTTCTGTGAGGGCAAAACAGTTTCTTCAGTCGTAGGCAAATGGGTGCCTGCAGCATCAGTTTAGATTTGCAGACTGCAGCTGGATTCTCCATTACATTTTTGTTGGACACAACACTCCTTCAGATGAAAAAGGTCGATAAGCATTGTCCTGGTTTCTGAAGATCAAATTCACTCTTTAGCGTTAGCAAACAGAAAGTTTGCAACTCAAGTGCTGGTTTATTTATTATCTTTTTATCTATTACCCTGAGATTGGTGTCTAAACCTCACCTCTGCTGCAGGTTAATACAGCCACTTTTTCTCAGGTTCTTGCTGTTTGTTTTGACAGTGTCACTCTGTGTGGGCCTCTGGTTTCTCAAATCCCTTGGTGTAATGAGATCTGTGAATGGAAGTAAAAATCACCACCCATTTGTCTGGTTTTGCTGGATGTGGGTGGGTTTTCTGGCTGCTTTTGTTTGTGCCCGAGTTCAGGGAACAAAGAGCTGAAGTTTGATTTGGCTTTGCTGCATTTAAGGTCAGCGTGCGAGCAGGCACGAGGCATCCCGTGTCTGTGAGGTTCCTGGTCTGAAGAGCCACCTGGCTCACTCCATACTCAAAGCCATGGTGATCACCTGTATTAAAAGACAATTAATGATCCAGGTTTTTGGGTATATTACAGCCCTGAAAGCATAATTGGGTAGTCTTTTTTTATTATTATTTTTTATTTATTAATTACTGTGATCACCTGTGTGTCTAAGATGCAGTTTTCTTTCTGATACATAACTCTGCATTGCATACTTTAAGAACCCCAGGACTGCCACTTCATCACCCTATTCTTTCCATTTCTTTGCATTCGCCAATGCAGAGAGGGGAGCCCTGTTGCATTGTTTAAAAACTGGAAGAGTCTGGAGCAAACCTGCTGTTGGTGAGGCTTGTTTTCTTGCCAGCCTTGGTAGAATGAACTAACTGCCCAGATAAGGAAAACCCATCAGTGCAAGATTGATGGATATGCTAATAAAGAAAAACAATGTACAAGAAGAGTATTTCCCAGTCATGCATTAACGTGAGGCTATCAGGGTTGCAGAAGAGGTTGGGTGGGAGTGGTTGTCAGGAGTATTGAGGTCTGTTACTGCCTTTTCTACCGACTCCTTATGAGTTGATAAACTCTCTTGGGTTCAGCATTTTCTCCTGTGTTAGTTTAGACTAGGGACTAGTGACCTGAGTTGTAGAGCTGATGCACATCTGCTGCTACCTTTGCAGTGAGTAGGATTTAGATATGTTGATGGTGATTCAGTATCTCTGAAAATGAAGCCAATTATGTGAGTTCTTAAATTCCTAGGCTTGTGTGCCTGAAGGAAATGATACACATTTGAAAATACTGACTTTAAAAGATACTTTGGTTTCCAGTCTTCTAAGTAGACAAAATAGATTTCACACCACGTGGGGTACCCGGGAACTTAATTAAGGTGAATTAAGTGTTCTAAAATCTTTGCAGAACAGAAACTGCAATGTGTGTGCAGAATAATAACGTGTATGTTCATCAATGAGAGCTAGAGTTTTGGATTCTAGATAGAAGACATGGGTAATTTTATCTCAGCTTTTTGCCATGGCATCAGCCTGCCTGGTCATGGTTAATATTAGTTTAGCCTTTCTTGACCAGGACTCACTACTGCTAATTGAACACAAGATGATTATAATAGCCTTGCTAGGACATTATGAACTACAGCACGTAACTGAATAGTATATTACCCTGTGAAATAAGGACTATGAGAAGAGTGTTTCAGATACAATGCAGAGCGTTTCGTGTGGTGATCTTGAGTTATCCAAATAGCCGACATGTAATAATGCAAGAGAGGGAGAAACTTTAACTTGCTAGGGTATTATATGTGTTTTTAACTCCTGCCTTTATCGTAGTGTTTCACTGAATTCTGTTTTCCAGGGAGGTGGTGAAATTACCATCCCTGGAGGTGTTTAAAAAAGATGTAGCACTTCAGGGTATGGTTTAGTGTTCCTGATAATATTTAGTAGATGGTTGGACTTGATGATCTTGAAGGTCATTTCCAACCTTAATGATTCTGTGATCCTATGATTTTATTAATATTTGGAAAAGTCTTCTGCATATAAGCAGTGGTCATTTACATCTTTCATATTTCAGAACGTATTTTAAGATTTTAATAGTACTGCTCAGTGCAATATGAAACATAAATATGATGTAACGCAGAATTTTTTTTTCAAAACCTCAAATGCAGCAATTCACATCAAAACTGAAAAAGCAGAATTGGCTCCAAGAAAACACATTGGTTTAAAATGTGCATGGTTTTAATCACTGTATTATCTTTAATTGTTTCACTGTAAGAGCTCTCAGTACAGATGACAGATACTTTGAGTAAAAGAACCCATCTCTTTGCCGTGTGAGAATTCCCTGTGCTTTGGGTAGAGATTGTGCTGGCTTTTAAGTTCTTAACTGAACTTTTCTTAAGGACTTTTGTTCATGCCACTTCCTATTTTAAACATGTGAAAATATTAAATATTTTTTAACCATTCCCATATAGCAATGCTGCCCCTTCTCAAGAAACAGCAGCTTCTCAGCTTATTTAGCTGAAAAAGTAATGTTAAGGATAGTTGCAGCTGCCAAAGTCTGGCAACTCGGAGTTATATCTGACATTTCATTCTTCACCTTAACTATTGAGTCTTGCCCATTCATTGGTTTTTCACAGTGCTTTGGAGTTAGAAGGGAGTTTTACAGATGAAAGATGAAAATCAAAATAAACTCCTTTATCAAGTAAACCTTGCAAGGGCATTCTGAATTTTACAGTACCCAGGGAGTTGATTGTGATATAACATACAACACAAGAGGGTTGGAATAAACAATTTATTCTCTATCGTTAAGGATGGCCATGCATAACTGACTTATGGCTTTGGTTTGCTCTGCCACTTGTTACATGTGCAGTCATCCCTAACTTGCACCAAAAGCAGTTTATCATGCTCCTGTGTTGCATAGTTTTTATCAAATGTTCTCTCATTAAAAACTTTACTGGGGAGATTGAACGTTTCAAGAGGCTGGCAATGCTTATGAAAGCTTTCCCCAGAATGTGGTCTCGCTGAGTGTAGTCTGTGCTGACAGTGATGGTGAGATGGGTGCTGATACCCTACCCAGAGACAGTCTGGTGTGCAGGTAACAGTCATCGTTTGGCAGTACACAGCAGGTTCAGTGCAGAGGTCAAAGGCTGGCTTGTCAGAAAGACTGAAAGGCCACAGGAGTTCCTCCCAAGTCAGGAGCAAAGCAGGGAGGGTTAGGACAGTGTGGGACAGTGTCACTGCCCCCATGGTGTAGCTCCTGCCCCTGCAATGAGAGTTTCCTTTCCTCCACTGTCAATTCAGGATCTTTCCTGAACCCTAAATCCATTAGAAAACCAATAAGGCCATCTGCCAGATCATTCCCTGGCCACGCTGTGATAGATGTATCTGCAGTCTGGAGTTGTCTTTTGGATAGCCATTTGAAAGGTTTTATTCCTAGTCATGTGGATCAAGCCTTTATCTACATGCTCCTTTCTTGAAGGAGGTTCCTTTTGGGTAGTGTGTCTACAGCACAACCTGCTTCTTTTCGCCCAGTCTTCTCAAGAGAGGATGCAATCCTGATACAAACGTAAACTGGTGGGTTCCCAGCACTCATTCTAGGTAGCATTAGGAGCTAAGCCCCTGGTGTGCCTTGGTGGTAAAGCAGCCACTGCCAGAGTACGCTGCTGAGACTGGAGCTCCTGGGTGGTGGGTGGGTGGTATGACCCTGGTGCTTGCAGTTGTAGTGGTCGGCTTTGGGTCGTGCCATTCTGTACCTTTCTTGGCCACGGGTGTTGGCTGTGAACTGGCACGCAGATTGCTGCAGTGATGCTGCTGTGCTTGGAAAATGCTGGTGTTTGGCAAGGGTGCTTTCCATCAAATGCGTGGTCCCCCTGCAGATTTGGTGCATGCTTTCTGGGCTACGTCACCTTCCTACTTACCGTTTTGAGCACAGACCTCTGTTTCAGTGCTACCACACACCCAAGCTGAGCATAACTGATGAAAGTTCAATTATATGTGAAGCGACTCTTAAAGCATCAGGGCTCATCTGGGGGTCTGGGCCTCCCCTCCCCTTTTCACTTCCAATTGTGCTAAATCCCTTAATGTTGCAAAGAAATCGTGCATTCATCAGGTGGAGCCTCGGAGGCCAGGGTGCAGATAACCGCTTTTACTGCATATGAGACATTGCAGTCCTGTTCTTAAGAACTGCCAGGCAGATTGGGAATCACGGTCACGGTTAATAGCAGCGAATTGCCAGCTCTTGATGGGTGGGTAGTCACTCCTTTCAGTGGTTGCCCCCTGGGGGAGAAGGTAGAAAAACAGAGGGAGGGAATTAGAGTGACTTTGCACAGTTGAGCAGGTTCATGCCGCTGGATCAGTGGCAAGCATTGGCAGGGCTCCACTCTGGGGAGGCTCACAACAACATCACAGTCTCATTTTTACCAATTGGTGTTGCTATAGCCAGTGGTGCACAGGGGGAGAGCAAAGAGAAGAGGGGGGGAAGCCGGGGGGGAGAGTGAAAGCAAGAGTCTGGACTAAATTAAACAAACAAAAGTGCTTGTAAGTACCATTTAACCCATAACCATTAGCCCGGTGCTGCTAATTGTACTAAACGATATATCTGAAGTTCAGTGTGTGATTAAAGAGTTGGCTCACAAACTCTCTGCATAACCTTAATTTTTTCAAGGTTCTTTGAGTGTAGAATGGCTTATAATAATGATTTTGACTAATACGATTTTTGACATGCAACTTTAATGCTTAACCTTAGTACAACTCCAGAGCATTTCATGTGTATTCAGCTGTAAAGAGTGATGATTTAAAGGGATAATATAAGAAAAAGGTCGTTCTAGAATGAACCTCTAACAAATTGCATAAAGGAAGCTTATTATTCCATGAGTAGAGAGATATGCAGCTTTTCTGATCATTTTTCTGCTTGGTTCAAAAAATTGTTGAGACATGATTGGGGAAAGAAACACAAAAAATGAAATAGAAAACTGCAAGCAGTGAACATTCTTTTGATGGTTATGATTTTGTTGCCACTAAAAATACTCCTCGGTAATGTGGTTGTTCATCTTTCCTCTTGTTTTGGGTGAAGAATTCGTTCCAATAAGAAAATGCTGTTATTGGTTGGAGGATTGCCTCCCGGACCTGACCGGCTACCCAGCAATTTGGTTCAGTATTATGATGATGAAAAGAAGACGTGGAAAATACTGACAAGTAAGTGGTTTATTTTTGTACAGTTGTCTTGATGAATTTAAAAACATGCTTAATCAAATTAGACACTTTATTGATTTGTTTCTCTTCAGAGATTTGTTTATGTATCACAAGGGGCTTCACAATGGAGCAATAAATTGAGATTGCAGAAGATGCTAATTTTATAATAGGATAGGCCTAAATTAACATTGGCTTAAAATCATTCCAGTAAGTTTTTTAAGTAAACTTGTAAGTCTTTCATACTGCAACATGGATACATGCATATTTATGTAGGTTTGCATAAAATCTGGTTTAGCTAAAAAAAAAACAAAGGCAGTGTTCCAGACGCTTTTCTCAGAGTCAGATCCCTGGTAAGCCATAGTACTAGAGCACACCTTGGATTCTCTTTTGCATTTTCATTTCCTTGTCCCAGCTTTATTTGTTGTCCACAATCATTAAAGAAAGGTTTCCTCTGTAGTGCTCTGCATCCATTGCTGGCAGAAGCGCTGGTGGACTGTATCAGCTACAATAAACAGTGCACAGAGGCTCCTATCACAAAATTCTTTCCCACCTTCTTTTAAAGGTTGATTGTGTTTTAGAGTAAGGATTTTGCCTCGAGCATCGAGATTTGGAACTTATTGTTATGTTGGTTGCGATTCCCAGTCTGACTTGGTCATGGAATCAAATCATAGCTTCTTGAGTGCAGCAGGCTGTGTGTGCATTAGTCCCCTTGTGGCTAAACTGGCTGCATTGGTCAATAAAACTAAATTTTAACTGTCAAAATTGCCCAAAGCAGTATAGATAAAATAATAAATGAGCAATTTTGATCCATAAATCAAAGCCATACTTCTAAAACTGGACAACTGGTAAAACCTGGATTTCCTAATAGACCTGTGCTTTTTCTTCCCCCAGTAAAATACATTTTAAAGAATCCTGTTCTTCATCCCTTATCCAAAGTCCTTTAATGAGATTCATTCACATTAGCATTATATGCATAGATTGGGGTGAAAAAGAAATAAAAAGGCTGCCATGACGCGGGACTTGAAATGATCCCTTTGCAAATTGCTTTGTTCCATTAAAAATTTAGAAGCCTCTAACAAAGTGCTGCAGCATAAAGACTGCTTGGGTATAGATGCCCTGGACTAATAGTCGAGGGTATTGTGTAAGAATGGCAATTTCAAAGGTCGTATGAACTGTGCATTAGAAAAGCTTACAGCATGTGTACTAGGGAGCATACTACCTTGCACATTTTTCAGACTAATGAGGTATGGTAGTCACCTCTGTACGCTACTTTTAAGAAAATACTTTGCTTGGTAAATCAGTGAAAATCAATGATATTACATAAGGCAAAAGTGTTCAGGGTTTTTTTTTAATTTGTTGTGTCTAATCTAGTGGCTCGCCAGGAGAGGCAGGAGAAGTGGATTTCTTGCTTCGAGATCTGAACTCCCTGCTGAATTGAAGTAAAAAAAATCCACTTTATTCCAAATCTTACCTGTTTGTAGTGCGTCGGATTTTGTCGGAGTGAAATTCATTCAGTTCTTGGTAAATTGCATTGTGATGCTGTCCCCAACACTGCAGGAAACTGGACCCAGAGGCATGATACCTAAATGCTCTGGTCAAAAGTCCATCACTAGTGTTTGAATAACACCACTGTCTGTGGTGGTGTTAAGAGATGTTTCCGAGTAGTTTTATGTAACTTTATAAAAAAAGGGTAGTCTTTTTGGTGTTACTTCTAACAAATAGTAAACAAAATTTCTCTTTCCATTCTGGTTAATGCACGTAACCTTCTGTGCTGTGCTTAGAAGATAATGCATCTGTTACAGTCCCAGATAGCTCATGTTCAAGTATTTGGTGCTCAGGTTCTCTCTCAGTGTTGTCTGAGACAATGGCTGTCAAATACAGAGTCCTCTCGTGACATGAGTAACCCTGTTCTTATAAAACCTGCTAGAAAAGGATGCACTTTTGGCCTGGACAGCTGTTTGAGGAGCACAGAAGACAATGCTTGTCTTTTCACACTGAAAAAGGCGAAGTGTTAACAAGCATGACTTTATGGCAGTTATTATTACTAGACACCAAATGGTAGCAATAATTATTGAGAAAAAAAAAACCAACAAAAGTTGAAATAAAGAGTTTCAAGCATCCTCTGCTTTATTTTCTAACTTAATATAAGAGAGGATGGGAAGTGGAGATAGGTTGAACTTTTATCCTGTTCTTTCCATAAAACATTGAAGGGCTCTACAGTGTAGGAGTGCAGGGACTTGAAGAACTCTGAGCAGTTTTAGGGAAGACCACAAAATAATCACCTCACGACATGGTGATAGCTCAGTGCAGTCATTGTGTTGTATCAACGTACTATGACTTTTACGATGTGTGGGAATTTAAGGATATTGTTCTGTCTTTATTTTTCATGTACCTTCTGCAGTTCATGAGGAACTACATTTATTTCCTTCCTTTACTCTTTTCCCTCTCTCCCAGTCCTTAGTTTTGGAAGATAACTGGTCTGTGTATTCTTATCAGAGATGTACAATCAGCAGAGGAGCAGCAAGATTTTTTTTCTGTTCCTTTTTCACTTGTTTAGATGATGCTGTCAGTCCTGAGGTTGCAGGTGCCTCCCAACTCATCAGTGCAAGTGACCTGTTCCCCTAGTGAACAGCAACAGAGCAAAAGCCATGTCCTGCTCTTGAGGTTCTGTCATGGGAGGGAACTCAGTCCTCGTAGGATGGTAGTTGAGGGTGTTCTATCTTCCTGTTGCTTTAGGTGTATTTGATTTCCTCCTGTACTAGCAAACATTTACAGAGTCTTTTCTTTAACCTTCTGTGCTCCAGTAGACTCCCACACACACCAACAAAGAGCCAGGGTTTGCACTTAAAGGATTTACTGATCCAGTGTAAATGTGCACAGAAATTTCCCTTTCCCTCCTCCAAATCCATCTACATCACTCATGCCAGTGGCATTAGGAGGTAGGGAAGGTGAGAAAAAAGCTTGCAAGCACTTTGTTCTGGGTGCAGTGGCAGGGCCATTGAGAAGGAGATGGATAAGAAGAGACCAAACCTCCTGTTGTCCCCCTCCACTGAGAGGAGCCCAGGAGATACCCAGCAGGGCCTGCAAACCCGTTTTGAGAGGGAGCTACTTGCTGTTGCCTTTTTCCTTCTCAGCATGAAGAGTGGCTCTTGCAGCTGCTCAGTTGCTAAGGGCTCTGTGTCCTGCTTTGTGTGGTGCATGTGGAACAGGAGAAGATCAACCATCAGAAAGTACTGACTCCATGCAAGCCCTGGTGGTGCAGTTGGAGCTGTGAAGACAGTTGCAGGTGGAACAGCACAAGCCACCGAATCTGGCAGCTCAGCAGAGCAGCAATCTCATTTTGTTCCCGTGACAAGGCTAGATCTGTTGGCAGGGGATACTGGCCACCTCTTTCTGCCTGGCTACCCAAAGCACCAAACGCATCCGTACTAATGGGAGTAATTCTAAAGGTATCAGGGAAACAACCTGCCTTGTTTGTAGATCAGAAGAGGAGGGGAAGCGTGCGCCCGTTTCCAGTTTTTAATGTCATCATCTATAGGCAAGAGTGCTGTGGCTCAAGGCATCGGTAGATTTTTCACAGTCTGGTATTACTGTGTGTTTTTGCTGTCTGATATTTCTCAGGGAGTTATTTTTTCTATGTTGGCAACAGAGAACAGAGACAGGGAAATTAAGTGACATTTTACAAACATTTCCTACCGCCTGATTTTTCTTAATGCGAGCACAGTCCTAATCTGAGATTCATAATGTGGACATGGCTGTTGAATGTGAAACACTACTTATTGCACAGTCGTGTCTGAGTAAAGTAGAGGCTTTTATAGACTGGAGGGCAAAGTACAGGCAGCAGATCCTCACGGTGTAGTTTCTTTCCAGGCTTGCCTACATGGGCACAGACACCAGTTCATTTTGTAACAGGGCACTACCTATGTCACGTGGCAGCAACAGGCTGCTGCTGCCCAGTGACACAAACAGAATGGCTGATGGGTGTTTGACAGCTCTTAGTAACAGCAAAAGTTCTGCTCTGTGAATGGAGTTTCATTATCCCATGATATTTTGCAGTCTTCATAACTCCGTAGTGGATGTGGGGCAGTGTGTGTGTGGGGGGTGTCTCTGTGTCACCACCTCATGCCTCACTGCTCAGAACCAGCCACTGCTGCTTTGGTTTTAATTACCAGCTATGGTCCTGCCAGGAGTCCTTGTTTAATCCTGGAACTCATTTGGTTGTTTGTTTTAACTGCAACGTTTAAGATTAATTAAACTTTAAGGAAGTGAAACAGTGTTTTGCTTGTTAGAATTATTCCATAATAATTGCAAGTTTCAAAATCCAGAGCCTATAAAGATTTTTTGTGTTCAGAATTGCATAGCTCTCCCAAAAACCCTACTGCTAAGGCAATGATGTATTACTTTCACTTTCATTATATGTTTTTAATCAGAGCGTGACTTCACACTAGACAAAGCGATGCTTTATGCATGGTCTCCCTTGTTTTTAGCTAAAATCTTTTGACATGATTAATTTTACTTTAATGCTTTTGTCTTGTTGTAATGGTAAGGATGATGGGTATAAACCAGGGCAAAAAATACATGCTTTTCTGTCATAATGCCTCTAAGCATTTAAAAAATATATTAAATGAAAGAAAAAAATATCACAAGAGACTGATCCAACTGGAATTAAATTTCTTGCTACGTGAACAGCGAGTGCAAGAAATAAATAAAAATGATGCAGTCATTGTTTTAGTTTTTTATATTTTGTATTTTTTCCATAGCAATGTATCCATCTGTCTGATTAGAAGCGATGAGTAGGAGAGAAATTTTGTCTTACAGATTTCTAGGTATACAGCGAATCCTCCTTTCAGTGTAAAAATCCTTCTCTGAAGCACAAAAGGGTAAAATATTGGAAATGTTACTGAACTCTTGCGTGGCACATTCCATCCATGTGAAGCTGCAGCTGCAGCAGATCTTTTCTCTCATAGGGGTACTTTGGTTTTTAGTAGGATGCCAATTGTAACGTTCCCTAACCTCCCTAGTTAACCACATCATCTGTATAAATCACAGAGAGGATTCAGTGAGCATCACAACAGTGACAGATGCATGTATGGGCAATAATGCATTGGTGCTTCGGTATTGCACTAGGTTTGGATTTTAATCCAACGTAAAAGCCAACGTCATTGTCCAGTGAAGTATAACACAGGTGGTATGTTTGGAGAGAAAAGACAGGGAAATGTCCAGAAGGTCACTAGACCGGAGAGCTTAGTCAGGGTAACCAGCACCCCATTTCTGGTCACTTCTTTTCCTAGTTATCCCTTATTTTAGTTCTCTTGACCTTCCCTTTGCTAGGTATATTTACGTCCGATGCATTTGGTCTCTATGTAAGGACAAACAATGAATCGGGCACATCCATTTCCTTCTCCCTCACTCCCCTTCATGCCAGCAGCAACCACACAATATCAGGCAGTTGTCACTTATTTGTCTTCCTCTGACTCACTGATCGTAACAGGCAGCCAGTAACCTTTTCATCCTCGATGCTCTGCTAAAGGCAGCCTGCCTCCTTCCTTCTTCCTGCCCCAGGCTGGCTGTGCTTTCGTTTTCACATGAGGTAATCTCCACTGCAGGTAGTCTGGTCTTTCTATTTCTGTAATTCTGACTTTTTAAATTTCCCTTGAACATGGTCTGTGACAGGATGGCCTCACGTACAGCAGTCTTCTGTCTTTAGTAACGACGCTTTGAATGTCAGCCAGCATTTAGGGATACTGGTGATTCTAGAAACCCTTTCAGCATCATTATGTATGCGTTTTACCCGCAGGGGAGTCGGGTAAAAGGAAGGTAGAATGGTTTGCTTCATGTCATAGTCAGCATTGGAGAACCTGGGTCAGTCCACTCCCCAGCTTACATCACTTCTGCTGGGATGGGTTGCATTTCTTTCTCTCCTGTTTTCTTTGGCAGTTCTGTGATGCTCAGTTGTGTCAGCCTTTCCTGTACAGAATGATACTTTGTCCTTCCTGGGCAAATTAATACCGAAAGTCCTGTTCCTCTCTTCTTCTGAAATAGCTTTGGAGCCACTAAGAATTTATCGTCCATTCATGTGTTGGAGCACTTCATCCAGTTTTCTTTTCCAAGTTGGTTACTTACAAGACAGACTGTGTGATTTATCTGCTCACATCAGAGGTTCTTGGGAGAGATTTTCAGAGGTGTAGATGTCAGTTTAGGTACCACTACATGCCTCGCACGTATCGTGCCTTTGGAAATGTTACATCTTTTAAGTAAATAAATTCATCCACTGTAGAATGTTTACTTTCTAGAAGAATGATAGCGTGTTAGAAGCAAAGATTTCCTCCTTCAATTTAATCCAAATCAACTAATAATTAATCAAGTAGCATTTGCAAACAGCGAGTCAGGTCAGGTAGGCAGGTTAAATCTCTTGACATCAGTCAGTTACCGTTTCTTCCCCCTTTTTTTGTCACTTGCGAGAACAGTGCACACTTATGTTAATCAAAAATGTGTGTTGATGAACACTTCCTGGCAGCCCTGATAAATTCCATCTCTCTTACTCCATTTATCCAGCAGTCAGGGATGCTGCAGCTGCTGCCTCGGTGCTGTGGCGAGGCTGGTTTCAGCACTGCATTGAAGAGCTTGAGCACGCAGAGGCAGATTGCTAAGGCAGAACTCTTGATAGCATCTGCTGGACAGATTTAATAGATGTGGTAGGTGTGTGTAGAAGTTGGACAGGTACCTGTACACATATGCATCCTTCTTCTTAAACACGCTGAGTATGTTACAAGCTGATTTTAAACATAAATTCAATTGGTATTTTCCATTCTTATCTTTAGCCCCTTTTAAAAGGCTCAAAACCAGTCACAAAAGAAGAGAGTTTCATACCCAAAGCAGCTGAGTGATCAGTACAACTCTCCAACTTTAAGGCTGGATTTAGGAGATTTATTCGGTGTGGTCAGACACTGCCAATAAGCCCCATGCATTACGCATACAGAGAGGTGAGAATGTAGAAGTGAGAAACAGAATCAGACCAGAGTGGTTTTTTTTACATGTGACATCCTAGAGGTTAGCCACAACTCCATGCAGGTGCCATTAATGGTGTGTGCCTGTGTGTCTGTTAGAATGAGTGAAAGCATAGCATGTTCTCAGCACAAACGCTGTATTTCTGCCTTAAATATTGTTTTCTTCTGTGCTATCACTTGAGATAACTCTCAAGGCATGTCAGCTCTCTTTCTGTGCATTTTTCTTTTTAATTACAGTGCTCTTAGCTTCTGCTTTTACACAGGCATTACTTGACTGTCTGTATGTTTTGTGATAACCTCTGTACTCTCTGCCTGGCTTGACCAAGCAACCTGCTCGCTTTACCTCAGAGAATGAAGGGCTACTGTAAGTAAATCCTGCACTTTTATTTTTTTAATCATTTCAGTTGAGACTTTCTTCTTATTTATAAAGCAGATTGTTCTGCATATTCCACTCGTATTTGGAAGTCTTAAGTATTGTAGATTCTGGAGAGCTTTCTCTTCCTGTATTCCCAGTCCCCTTGTATCTTGCAATGCTGTGTCTTTGAAACAGCCAGTCTTAGCACTGCGTTCAGGCTGTTTGTGCTAAAGCCCTCAGCAGTCAGGTCTTTCATCTTCTCTTGGTTACTTTCTATCCTTTGTTACGGAAACCAGACTGTTCATTTTCTTCCACATATACAAAGATGCCTGAATCTACTCACCTTCATCCTCAGAAACCCCCCTGGCAAACAGTTACTCTCGGGTAGAGTCCAGAAGTGTTACCTGAATGCCCTGTTCCCTTCTTCTGCTCAACCAGAATCATTTGTGGTTGAAAACCTGAGTGAGACAAGAGAAGGAGGCACAGCCCCATTCCAGGACATCTTTAGGCAGGGGACCGAGACAGTCCAGAGCTGAGCCATGGGTGGCCCCGAGGAAGAAGGTGACAGGGGTAAGCCAGGTGAGTTAGCAGATGATCTGTGCCACTTCCACAGCAGATGCTGATGTCAGGCTTCTGCGGAGACGTCTTACAAAGAAAGCTGCTGATTCCTGGAAATGCTGCTCTCTGCTATATCCTTGCAAGTGCATCAGAACCTTTGACTCAAAACCTTCCTCCTGGATCACAGAACTTAACTTCTTCTACCTCATCTTTCAGTTTGAGTTACGCATCTTTACAGATGGCTTGAGGATGACTGTTCCATTTTGCAGCAACTTCTACAGCTTTGTTCCAAGGCAAAATGAAAACAAATTCCTTCAAATCCTTTTGCAAAACTCGTGTTACGTGAGAATGTTCCTTCTGAACAGCTTTTGTGTGGTGGAGGAGAGGCAGGCAGTTGAGATTTGAGTCCCTGCTTTGCTCCTCAGAGTACAGTCCCTCATGTGTGTCACACTGGACATTTCACAGCCCCACGAAAGACAGTTGTGTCCAGTTTTGCAAGGCTAACTGCAAACCAGAAACCGCGTAGCTACAAATAACAAGTTGCCATGACTTCAACGGTAAACCCAGGTGAGCAGCAGAGCACAGGTACTTGGGCTTAACACAGTCCTAAAGGATCTGCAACATTTTGAGTCATCTCAGCCTATGGGCGTTGTGTGTCTGCTATGAACACACATATCCTGGTGCAGTAGGGAACTGGGAGCTGGGTTGTTCTCTCTTCTGTCCAAAGCGAGTGTCTCACCTGGCTGGATAGAGATCTCAGTAAAGTCACATCATTTCTAGTGAGAGGAAATATTGTCAAAAATGTTCTCAACAGATCTGTTTGTGTAGGTCCCTTAATGGTATTTGGCTGCTGTCTAAGAAAAAACCCCACCATCTGGAATAAATTCCATGCAAAATTGTGTGGCATTGTGTGAATTCAGTGCTTGCTGCAAACATGGTTTTCTGTTTCTTAGATTTCAGATAAAATTTATGTGTTTATTCTTACCTGGTTGCTCTGGGATTTATGTAGCATTAATGGGAGGTAGGCATATATGGAGAGGAAAATGAACTCTGGTGTGTTTCTGGTTGCTTACTTTAGAAAGCTTTCCCTTTTTCCAGTATCTAACCTGACCTTTTATTTATATACAAACAGATTGTGAACAGGATGGCAAAGCACCCTGAGCTGGGCAAAATGTAATCATGAAATATTCTCGTAGATATCCTCAGACTTTCTTGAGAAATTGATACATGGTTTATAAATTTTCTTCTCTCAAATGTTTCTAAAACAAAAGGCAGTTTCCTTCCACAAAGTGTTTAGCACGTAGTTATTTGCAATACAGATTTCAGAAGCCTGCCTTAACTTTCTCAGTTTTTTAAGTGCTATTAATGGCAAGAGGTGCACATTTTGCATACTCAACTTGATTTGCTGTTGTATGTCCTAATTATGTTGTGGTGGCTCATTGTTTGTAGGAAGTAATTCTTTTCTTCAGTTTTCCTCTCTTTTCTCACAGCTTGATTCTCCCCATCCCTTCCCTGTTCCCTGCCTGCCCCTCTATTCCTGTACCTTCCCTCTGTTTAAAACAGAAATAAAATTTATTACAGACTCAAGAGGGTTTTTTTCTAAGCTTTCTGTCTCATACCAGGTGTTGTATGAGCTACTGCTTTCATTTAACTGAATGCTGGAATAAGTATCTGCAGGAACAGACCAATATGTCTTTATGGGAATGTCTTTTGGTGTGTTGTTTTGTCATATTTATCTATTGTGATTCTACTCCCAAATGGGGATTGTGCTACTATAGGGTACACAACTGCAGAATGACTGTTCCCACCGAGAAAAAAAGTGTTAACAAATTGAATAGTAATGAATTAACCTGCAGAAAAAGCATTTTGCCCTAGTACACAGAAACCCTGCATAACTAGAGCATATAATTTTAAATGAAGCAGGCTCTAGGAATGCCTCAATGAGTGTGATGTCGACAGTAGCTCATAATTCATGGATATGAATTATAGCTGAATATCAGGAAAAAACTTCCTGACATTGAGATCTATTAGGTTGTGGAATAATCTCCCATGGGAAATGGTGAAAATCCCGTTGCTTAAGATGAGACTGAGCACCAGTAAAGGTACAAATCCTGGCCTGGCCTCAATCTTTTAGGGCGACTGAATTAATTGCTTTAACATATGCCTTCCCATCAATCTAGACCAGTGATGTCCTCTAGTATTTGCAGGGCAGGAGCAATAAAGGCAGCTGTAGTATGAGCTGCCTTACCTTGCCCCATGACTGTGCCCTCTCTGCTTGTGAATAGGTCACCCCCAGGGGTAAAAAAAAATGGGTGACTTTGAGTCCCTCAAGAGCTGCCCTGGACAATGGCTGTCCTGGCTTCGTGGAGGTCTTGGCTTGGGACCTGGGTCACCCTGCTCAGCTTGCAGCTCTGCTGCTGGGGGCTCACACCCACCCACCCACCCTCCTCAGCTTCTGCAGGATGCCTCTGGTCATCCACCTGCATCTTCTTCAGCACTGCCCTAAGATTCTTGTGAGGTACCTTAAGTTACTGCAGGTAAAGGAGAGGGAGGTGCTCTCCCAGCCTCCCAGCACAGCATCTTTGTACCAGGACCCCGAGGCAGGGAGTTGAATGCAGTAAGTCATGTCACAGGGGTGGTGGGGGGTGCAGGACTGAAGGTGTTGGTGGAGTCAGGTGAGTGCACAAGCCCAGCATGGGGTGATCTTGTCTGTAGCACCTCTGGGGAGCAGCGTGTGCAATAAGCTGGGCTGTAGTTCTGGCGTGGAGGGGGTGGCTGGTTTCTGGTGTGGAGGGGATGGTTGGTTTCCAGCTGTGGTGCCTTGAGCCAACCTGCATCTGTGTGAGCGGCATGCGGGGGCTGAGGAGTGGGAGTGAGCCCAGCACCCCAGCCCTTTGCCATGAGAACCCCACACTCATGCGTTTTGGGAGCTGATGAGAGGGACAACAAAAGGGAACTGGGATCTTTTCCCCCATGTGAACATCTGTGAACCCGGGTAAGCCTGCCCGGATGCTCACTGAGCTCAGCAAACACCCAGTGCCTGATGTGAACCTGTCGTTTCCAGTTACAGATTATCTGTGACTGAATCATTTTTAAATTTCCCATTTTGTTACACACAGGTAATGTATTTAATGCACATGGTTTAGCTTTAATTTAGGGGGGGGAAAAAAGTCTTCAACTCTGAAATGGCTACAGCTGCAACTATTAAATGATACTTGTGTCCTTGTGAGTAAAAAAACTAGATCAGTGCAAGTGAGGTGACAATTTTCTAGTGATGGCAAGAACCAGCACCTAATGTAGACAGGTAGGCCAGTGGTTTGAGTTCTGATTATTTTACTTTGTTTAAAAAAAAAGAGAAATAAAAAGGTTTGACTCCAAAACTTGAAACTAGGAGATGATAAACACTCCTCGCTGGGTTAAGCAGGAAAGAAAAGACTGAGATGCACTTCCATCACCTTCGAGTGGGGAGGCTTGGCAAATTATGTTATTAGAAATCACTGAAATAGATTTAAATAGAATTACCACAGTAAGGGATGTAAGAGCCATGTTTCTGCTCTTCCTTTCCCTCCTCTCCAGTTCTTCATGCAGAAGAACAGAGCTCTGGCTCCAATCTGTACTCACCAGCAGCTTTTTGTTTGCTGGTCAAGAACTAGAGCTGCTGGATGTGAACAGCCTTAACAAACATATATTCCATATGTCAAAGATACTTTAGTGATTGAAGCGACACGAAAGGAATGTCAAAGAGCTGCCAGATGAGAAAGAACGAACCAGATATTAGTTTTTGTGATGAATCATTAAAGACTAACAAAAAAGAAGTCCAATTAAAGGTCATAGAGCAGTCTTCTGCCCTCATGCATGTGAAAGGCATTGTGCAGTCATAACCAAGGCAGAATTTGACTCCCAAATTAACTCATTTGCTGGACGCAGAGCTGAAAGAAAATCCTTATGAACAGCTTCTAAATGTATATAATGACAAATTACAGCAGCAGAAAAATGTATTCATATCATATCTCTAATTCAGCCAAGTATTAATCACACTGATGTTCAGCAGTGTGTTTAAATACAAATTTAAGTACTTTACTAAGCACTGCCTGTGAACAACTCTATATGATGGTACATTAGCATAGGATAGAGTTTATCTATATACTCTCTCCAGTGTACTACAATTATTTTAAGCACTGGGGCAGGCAGTAGCACAAAACTGGATGATCTTAGGTGTCCAAGTCCCAGTCTTCTGGCTGATCTTTGTGCAGTCCTTGTCTTCCAGCTGCTTTGCCACTAATGTCTGCAGAAGTTAATTTAAACGTTGATTTATTCAGCAGAATCACAACTGTTGGAATCAACTGGGTATTTCCTGTCTCCCATTAACTTCAGACCCAGGAAAGACAATTATGTCTGGGGCAAAGGTGTCCCATGTAAGGGTTTACACAGTGCTCAAGCCTCCAATTTAAGTCTTGTTAATGTGCAGGGAGTTTCAGGAGCTTTCTGCAACGGGGCACATTTCACCCAGCGAGGCTGGAGCCACTGTCCTCCTGTCAGCTGTGGTGTCGTCTCCAGAGCAGCTCCAAGAAATGATCCTTTCAGCACTCAGAAGTTTGATTTTTTTCTTAACTGCTAAGATTTACAACAGCAATAAAGCACTGACATAGCATCCCTTTTCCTGAAGCCGTAATTTGACTTCTCTCTAGCTGCTTGGTTTTAACAGCCTGGCCTCCTCTCAGAGAGGCAGGGATGCTCTGGTGAAACTATGCTGGCACCCACCTGAAGAAGTTGCAGTCACTTGAGGGCTTTCACTTGAAACTTTCAATATTGGAAAATAATTTGTTGTCCTCAGAGAAAAGAAACGATTCCTTGAGAAAAGTCCTCTGGCTTTCCATGGCACAAAGCAGAAATGAATATAGATCTTCACATAACAAGAATTTGTTTAAATAATGCTAAACTCGCTGTTTCAGGGAAAAAATGTTTTTATACAGAAAACTATTGATCTATCACCTTAAATTGATTTTCATAAAAAAATAATTCTACCAGGGCTGACCATTTAACTGTACAGTACCTCAGTTCTTTACCTCTGCTTCTGAAGTCACCAGTTACCTTTTTGCAGTGTGCAGGCAGTGTTTCAGTGTCCCCTGATGCTCAGTGGCTCTGCGGGATGCTGGAGCTGCCCGTGGGTGCATAGCCACGGATGGAAAGCCTCTTCCTCTTCACAGAAGCAAGGCTATAGAGGTAGCACCAGTGTACTGGAAGACTGATGACTGCACACCAAATCTGGGTGTGAGGAACCCTGTGGAAGGTTCAGGCAGGGTGAAGGAGTGGCTGGTTTTGGTTGGTTGGGTTTGCTGGGGGTTGCGTAGTTGGAGAAGGAGGGCAGATGCCAGAGCTGGAATTCCATCCCACAGCTGGAGTTCATCCTGGGTGGGCTCCAGAGGCTGGTGAAAAGTGTCATGCAAGTGTCACAGGAAAAAGTGGCAAGCAAAGGAAAGTCTGGGCTATTGGACGTTAAGAAAAGTGAACTGTGTCAACCAAATTCATACCACTCCATGAAAGGATGAAATCTGTTCCGAATTCTATGTCTGCTCTACTTAAAAATGTTTTGCGACCCTCAGAAAAATCTGGAAGGAAGTATTTGATTTACCCCTTGGCTGATCGCTTCTATATGACTTTTTAACATGCTGTTTCCTGCCACGTGTGGTAAACCACCAGTGGTTCCAGAAAGCACCTGCTGAACTAGGGCCCCAGACAAACTGGGACCTTGAAAACAAAAAAGAACCTGAGAGTACACAGCAGTTGGGGTTAAGTCAGTACCATGAAGTGAGTTCAGGTGGTGCTGTGCCACCCTGTAACCGTGCTGGGACTCACAGTTCTACCCTGGGACTGTCCCCTCGGAGCACAGCAATTACACTGCCCTTTTTCACGTGTCTAAATGAGGCCCAAGTACCTAATTCTGATTATTTCAGGGGAGTTGCTGCAGAGTTACATTAGCAGAGTTGCCAGCAGTTTTATCTCTGATCTTGCACATTTAGTGTGTTAAGACAAAGCTTTGTGATTCAACTGATTATTTTTTAAATGGGAGGTTTTGATCTTCTGGTTGAAAATTTAAAAGTAAATTGAAGAAAGTAAATTGAAGGGGCATCAAGCATATGTAGTGTCTTGGATTTAGTGGTCTGGATTGTTACGTTTAGAAATGTTTTGAGTTATCAGCACTTGTACCGTAGAGTAGGGAGCAAATAGCAAAGCCCACAAAATTTGTAATGTGATTTGAAGACAAGTTTTTTGCAAAAATGCATAGTATCCATGTTTATCACAGCTATGACTATGCACCCTACCACTGCAATAGGAATGAATGTATTTGTAATCCTCCAGGGACATGGGTATCAGCAAGTGTCCCAGACAGGATTTTGTAATCACTCAGAGGTTCTGCATGTGGCAGAATATCAAAAAGCACTTCTTTCTGTCAGAAAACAAAATAAATTAGAGAACTTGGAATTTGAAAGCCTACATACAGTTGATCATATGGGAGCTGTCTCTGCAGACTCAATGTCTAAAGCTCAGCTTTAAGGACTCTACAGAATTTTAACAAAGGTGTTTCTCCAGTAAAAATACCACCATGCTTCTTGGGATATGTCTAGTCTGTGCAAAATGTCACTGGTTTTGTGCTGTGTACGGCAAGTGCGCTGGGCTAAGAAGTAGGCTGATGTCACCAGCTCATTTTGCAGGTAGTTGCTATTAATATTTGTTTGTCATCTGTGGAATTTTTTTGAGTCTAAACGTTTTGTAGGTCTTGTTGTGGTCAGAGGATTGCAACAGATCCAGCTCATCTTCTTTTCTCCAAGGTAGCACCCACCAGTTGAGCCAGAACACCCACTAGTGCTCATGTTCCTAGGTGGTAAGGTAAAATGTGTGCTTTTAAACAATCTAATCAGTGCTTTAAGGTAGTTTAAGGTACTGGCTTGTTCTAATTACAAAAGACTAGAAACAACTACTGCAGCCCATCTGATAAGTGGTGACTTGTGCAAGCACTGTGCTAAACAGAAGCCATTGCCTTGATCATCAATTCGTGCTCTGGAGTGTGACTCAAAACTGCATCAGTGGTACCCTGATTTGTGTAGAAACACATTTATTTTAGCCAGGTGTGGCTCAGCAGTGTCCATATGAATATGCGCTGATCAAATGCACTGCAATTTGTATTATATTCTGTCTTTATTAATTTACAGGAGGATTGCCAGTGCCTCAGACAGGATCAGTCTGTGTTAATGTCCATAACGATGCTCTGTGCATTTTGCCAGTGGGTTTGCAATGAATTAAAAAAATAACTCCTCAAGTGCACTCTTAAAATTTGATTTCCCTTGCGTTTCTTTTTCCGTCGCTTTGTTTTCATCTTGTGAAAATCCAAATTCATCAGGAGTGAAGGCTGAGTTGAGTTTTCACCTGCAGGGTAGGTGACAGGACATGCTGGTGAGCAGCACAAAACTGTCTGCCCAGTTCGCAGCGAAGGTGTAATCCCTCCTCATCAAATGCTGCCTTGCCACTTGGGTGTGGGGCTCTTCCAAGGTGATGTTGAGACAGCAGCAAGGATCTGGGTCTGCACGGTGCCGGCTGTGCCAGGCTGCAGAGTGCCAGTTACCTTGTTGGTGGGGTAAAGAGAACTGAGGGTGTGCCTGCCCCTGTCAGTACTGCTGCCCCTGTTGGGAGCATCCTCAGCAACTGCCCTCATCTTCCTCCGCTGAGTGGGAGCAGGGCTTTCTCTGCCCATGCCAGACAAGCAAAAGAAAAGACTGACTTCAAAATGGTCCTGGCTGTTTCCTCTCCTCCTCTTGTCCATGAAGAGGAGCCTGCAGGAGCTTGCAAGTCTGGGCTGGGTCATGAGAAGGTGCTGTATAGGGGATCTAGGATGTCTATATTTTCGTGAGAGGCTGGAGGAAGCTGGATATTGGGAAGGAGTGCTTAGTGGTGTTACTAGGATGGATGGTTCCTTGAGAGAGACAGTTCTTCCTGTAGGTAGCTGGGAGAGAGTGGGAGGTGTCCTTTGGCTGCGGAGCGTATGCAGGTAAATACCAGTCCCTTTGCACGTTCCCAATGGATGGAGCAGGCACACTGCGGCTTCTCCATGTCTTACTCCAAAAAATAGTTCTTTAGGTAGACAAGCTGCAATCTGCCCACTTTTATGGAGTCCAGTTTGGGATCAACCTTGAGTAAAGCACTCTGTTTCCATTGGAAAGGAGTGAGGCTATTTTAGAAAGGATTCCCCCCCCTCCCCGCCTTTAATTCTGTAGGTTATTTTTTTCTTTTATTAGTTTCCTCACATCCACTTTCCCCTTCCTTACCCCTCTAAGGAGCAAGCACACTCTTTGTCAAAAGCCAGCACGTCGTGTCACCCAGCTTCCAGATCGTTACTGAGCGAGGTTTGGCGGGGTGCTGGCGGGGCCGGGAGCTGTGCCCGCTGCGCGGCACCGGGACTGGCGCGCCCAGGAGAGCAGCAGAGGCGTGCGGACTGCCAGAGAGATGGCTGGCTGCTCCTTGCGCGGTCTGGCTGCGGGGAGCTGAGACAAGCCGAGGCAAAGCAGGTATGACCGATACCCGTGCCAGAGCCTGAGCACCCCCCGTGCCCACGGCAGGCGGGGCTCAGCATCCGCCAGGATGGACGCGCTGAGCGGTGACTGGGGCTTGCGCTCTCCGTTCGATTTCTTCCCTTTCACGCCGAACACGAGGAACAAGCAGAAGCGAACTGCTTGGGAGGAAGCTGGCTATGTCTTTTTTTTTTGTGCTGCGTTTCACCTCTTTGTTTTTTGGTTGGCTGGGAAAAGCTGAAGCCAAAAGCTGATGGAAATGCCTCCCGGGTCTGGGGGAGCCCAGCGCTCCGCACCCCATCTAGCGGCAGAGCCTCCAGCTGCCGCCAGGGAGATGCTGCAGCACGAGGAGGAGGAGGAGGAGGAAGAGCTCCTGCAACTCCAGCCATGGGCTTGGTAGACTTGGGACTCTGCAGCTGTGGGATGAGGAAGGCGTTGGCTGCCAGTCGGAGCTGGGGTGCACTGCGCCGTGCTTGAAAAGAGCGTTAGATAGACGGTGATGCCAAGCCCTCTGGAATTAGGAAATGTGAGAATTAAGCTGCTTCTGCGACCCTAATTCGGCCTGTTTGCATAAGCATTAAGATACTATCTCTAATGATAGCACACGTTATTCTTTGTCGCGTCAGTGCGCAGGAGGGACCGTGCTGAAGTTCTGCTCGCAGTATTTCTTCTCTGTCGTTCAGCCAGTAGATCCTGTCTGTCACACGCTACTGAAATCTTCCAAAGACAGAATTTTTTCACCAGGTTTGCTTCCCAGACTTCACAACAACAGGGGCCAGCTACTTCACTGACACTCGTGGCATTTTTGCACCATCCTCTTTGTGAGGAGCGTGGTCTGTCATTGTTCCCGTTGTGCAGATGAGGAACCAAAGTGCCCTGAGGTTCAAGTCAAAGGTGTCCTTCATATCGGGGTGGTCATTTCAGGACCCCTCAGGCCGTGCTTCCCACACTGCCTCTCCCACCTTGAAGCAGAGCAACAGCAATGAGCACAGAGAGCTCCTGCGTATCAGACACGGGGATCAGATCAGGGTCTCTGAAAATGAAGCACACATAATTAGTGTTCTCAGAACAGGGGAGACGGGTAGCTGTGGTGAAAATCATCTTAAGGAGCTTAGCACCACAGTAAAATTGTGTGACACATGCAGGGACAGGATCCCATTCTCCATCTCAGGGCATGACTGCCTTAACTCTAAGAAATATTATCTGCTCCTGCAGCCCTCAGCCTCTCCCTGTACACCTTCCAGAAGTGCAGTTTCTTGCAGTTTCTTGTCCTCTGTTACCTGCCTGCTTCATAGGGTGGCTTCATCCCCTGCATCAGGGCTGCGGCCTTAAGGTAGGTGAAGCTGTTGCTGTTGTTTCAAGTTCCATTCCACCCAAACCCCATCTCATGGTGTTGTCTCTGCCTTCCCGTAAACACTGGAGATCATTTGACCCCTGGGTGAGCCTGTTCAGGGCACTAAACCTTAATGAAGATAAACTTTATTGTTTTCTAGATATTTTTCTACCAGATTATTGCTTTGCAAGGGCTCACTCTGGGGTGCCAAGGAGAGACTGCTGGCACAAAAAGGGGCCTGGATTTGCCTGGGCTGTGAGAGGGACAAGACCACTGCAGTCCTGGGTTAGACCTGTTGGAATGGTTTGGTATCATGTGCTGTGGTTGTAGTTTCACAACCATGATAAGCTGGTGCTGCTGCTACATCAGTCCTTCCCTTCTTCTCATGGCCTCACTCTCCTGCTCACTCCAATTTATAAGGCCAGACAGGGTAGCGTAGGGGGAAATAGATCTGGATTAAATTCAATGCACCTTAAAAAAACAGTGTGTTTTCTTGCCTGTTTCTTGCTTGGCTGCACGCACGCACCAGCCATCACAAGGAGCAATGGGTCTTCGGACAAGAACAGACCAAAGTGTTTCTTGCAGTGGCAGGTTCTGCAGGTCTCTGGTGCTCATGGGACTGAACCTTCAGCAAGATGGGCAGTTGGCAGCTATCACGGTTAGCTGTTTAAGGATGATACCAGCATAAATAGAGCAGTGCCAGAGGTGATGTGCACTGCAGCCTCTCAGAATGGCAGTCCATATCTTCCGAATGCCCCACATCTCCTTGGCGTTTTCATAGACTTGGACATGAAGCAGCTTTTTCAAGGTAGTCTGTCAGGTAGGCTGGCTTTGTAGATCATCTGCACACAGCTCTACCTGTGGAATTCAGGCGGTTGCTGGTGACACTGGAAGCTACATGTCCTAGGAACTAGAGAGTGGAAGGAGTACAGGTTCCCACCCAAATGTGCTGACCGTGCAGGAGCGTGAAGAGCACAGGACTAGGGGCTCTGGATCAGCATGTGCTGCTGTATTTGCAGATTTTGCTATTTCTTTACTCCAGTCCTGGTCCTTTTTGCTGTGTCCTCTCTGACCTCATGTGACCTGTCCCTGTTCATTTTGGTTTCCCGTGTTGAATTCCACCAGAACCTGTTCCAAGCCGTGGTTACTAGCACAGTGAGTCACAGTTTTGTACCTACAGACTGTGTCTCAGTCCTCATTTCCCTTCACCTAACTAACTGAAGATGATATTTCCATGAACAATAGTGTTTGCAAAATTAACTCCCTCAACAAAAAAATGCAAGTTGAGGATACTTAGTTATGTGTATTTTAAGTATGTGGGACCGATCACAAGAACTTTAATTTACTCTACAGTACATGTTGAATCCTGCAGCCCTAACATGCCCTGTGATTCAAATTAACCTGACCTTTCATCCTGTTTGTCAGCAGTCCATGACCATGCACAAGCGTGTGATTTGTGAATTATTTGTGATTCTGTGTGAACATGGTTCAGCCCATGAATTTTGACACCAGTTGATTTGAACAGCAGCTGCTTGTGCAGTGATACTCAGCTTGGTATTCAGTTTTGAGAAACGTGTTTTTGCTTCTGTTTCCTAAACTGGATTCTTTCTACTTCTACAAAAAGTTTTTGAAGAGACTGAAATAAACTTCTGGTGTGGAATGAATTTTTCTGATCATTGTGATTAGGCATCACAACACATTTTTCACAGCAGTTTTTCTGAAAATATTAAACAGTATTATTATTATTATAGAAAGCAGAAGAAAATTAACATAGATTTTAGTCCAAATCTATTAATGGATTTTTTTTCAGACATACATTCTCTTTTCAACTTCTGTGTATAGATTGACAGAGTGATTTATATAAATATGTGGTTTTGCTGCCCAGGTCAAATTTCCTTTCATGAATTTGAAAATCATCTGTGGGTCTGTCATTTCCTTTCCTTGGGAGAAGACGGGAGAGGTTTCTGTTGGAGTAAACCAATCTTTGGTGTTACCTGATTTATGTGTGGATTGATTCCTGTGTTTCCTTTTGCATTTGTTTGCCTAGTACAGTTCAGAGTGGGCACTCATTGTCCATCTTGAGCAAAAAGAATAATTAAAAAAAAAAATAATTCTGTCTATTTGGAAAAAATATCAAGAGTAAGAGACTTGTTTCCTGGTTCTTGAATGACCATTTTGATGGTGATGAGAACACTGAGGCATCTCCAAGTGTCATTTCCTCAGGGTGCTGGTGGGGACATGCAGAATTGGGGTAAAGTCTGGGCTGGAGTCCTTGCTTAGACAGCAATGATCTCACCTAGGGGTATATGTCAGGTCATGGTGGGGCTGGTGGCTCCATGAGCATGGCAACAAAGTCCAGGAGATGAGACCAAGGACAGGACTGGAGATGCTCTACAGAGTACCTACATGGGGTCCATTCAGGCAAGGCCTGAGTGCCTCAGCTTGAGCTGAAGTGGGGCTTCTGTGCCCATGGGCAGTTGGTGTTGGAGGAGACCCCAGCCCCAAGCTGGTCAGGGCCATTGGGTCCTGCTGGTGCCCTCAGCATCCTGACAGTATGTTGTCTGTGTGGCCTGTCCATTAAAGATGAACTTCCAGCTTTCTTGTGGTCCCTGGCAGTGACTCCTGAGATTTCTTTAGGCAGCCTGGGTATATTAACAAAACTCTCTGTAGACATTTCTGCTTCTGCATGCTGTGCTTGCCCATGCTGGAAGGGGGGGGGGGCATGTTCAGACTTTTCTTCAGATACCTGTACGAGAAAAGGAAAGCATTAGTAAGCACTGGACAGATCCTTCCACCCTCTTCTGCTTTGCGTCTAGGGCTTTAGGCGTCTCCTGGACTCTCTTGTAAACTAAACCTTTCATTGGTGAATACTGAAGATTTTAAAGAAGTACAAAAATCCATAGCAAAAATCCATTCCTCAGACTCAAGACTGGCATTTGGGTGTTGCTAGGAAAAAAACTTTGCACGCATTTGCTTGAACGTGAGGTGATGGGGCAGTTTGGCCAGAGGAATGTCAGCAGAGGTATTTGCCATCTACTGTTGATTATTCTTCTCTTTTAACTTTGCTTCATTGTCTTTTGAGCGGAAAATACCTGTGGGTGAAAACCTGATGCCTTTAAAGTCAATGGCAGAACTCCCACCCTGTGCATTGAGGCTAGAATTTCATACTTACTGTGGTCAGTCTCTCCCCACAGTTATTGAATAACAAACAACTGAAGTGAACAATTCACAGAGGGATCCTTGCGTTTATTTATATAGCCTCCTTGGTGAGAAATAACAAGTAACATTCAGTAATAAATGCAGAATTTTCCTGCCAGTGATGTATGAACCAAAGACAGGTGACCAGTATCTGATACTCTGTTCTCAAGAAATAATTGGGCCAGCTCTAGTCTGGCCAACATTTGGGAGAGAGGGGTGGGAATGGAATGAATGTTTCATGTCTCTGCCATGAACAAATCACAGTCTCCTAAAGTAAGCTGGTAGGTGTCTTCTCTACTGGAAAGAGACATCTTCTCACATGACTCTGCCCTCTGGAGAGCCGTGGAAATAACCAGTTTTCAAGTAGCAGTAGTTGAGTGTTATGTAGCCAACAGGTGAGGCTGTTAATGTTGTGGAAGGTCATTATTGACTCCATATGTCCTCTCGTAATGACATCCTGGTTCTGGAAACACACTCTTCTCTTGCATCATCTCTGCAGGTCATTAGAGATGATAAGCACGACTTCTTGGTGTGTCTTGAAGGGACTATGCTCAAGCTGTGCAGTAGCTAAGGAAGAGATTTCTTGGCTTTCCTCACAGTACCTCCTGTATTCCAAGCAGCTGAACAGTTCAGGGCAATGAAACATCTATGGATTATTTACTTATTTATCTATTTCAGCTTTGAGTAGAAGAATCAAGTGCAGTTTCTGATAGGAGTTTTTAGCAGAGCAGGGGAATGACTATGGGCAGTGTCACAGCTCTCAGAGCTCCTGGGACCAGAGTTCAACCCTCCTCCTGTCTTGAGAAATGCCATTCCTGTTCCCTCTTTTTCTCTGCTGGTTAGTGTTGAAATGGGGATAGATAGACAGGGGAAGGTGTAAGGAGAAGGAGGAACTGATGACCCCGTGTTCAATGCATAGAGAACAACCAGATGCTGTTTCCTATATGTGTAATTGTTGGCAAAAACTGAACAAAACTGGGAGAGACTAACTGCACACGTCATTGTTAGGTGTGGGAGGTGTGTCACTGTCACCTCCGTACAGAAGTTGGAGGTGCCTTTGGAGCATCACTGCATCTGACTGACCTCACAGGCGTTGTGGTTGATGGTGTTCGGTTTCATCAGCGTTTGGCTATGATCTGTAGACTCCGTTTTCTGAAAGTAGGTCCTAGAATATGCTCTGGTTGCCCTTCATTAACAACGGCATGGCATACCTGAGGCGTTTTAGCCTGGGACAGCTGTCCCGATGCGCAGCGTGCTGCTGTCTCTTCCACTTGCGTCTGCATCTGCAGAAAGTCCGTTGAGTGACACCTGCTGCACCGTGTCCCTGGTGTTTGTGTCGTGAAGTGTTTCTTAGCAAACGGCACTGCGGTCTTGGACTCCACTGCCTTCCAGATCGTTCTCAAGTATAAATCACCCGTTTGGCTTTGACCTAGAAAGCTCTGCGGGTGATGTAGCTGTACACGGGGAGTTGCCTCCCACCTCACCGAGGGTCTGCTGCATGGGAAAGGGGCTGGTGGGCGTGCTGTCTTCTGCAGGGCTGCCTGGACTCATTTGGCCAGCAGAGCACAGGTTTGTTAGCCATGGGCCTCCCAAGCTTTGGGAAGCGTGTGCGAGTGGCGGAGGCTTCGAAGAGGTGCTGTCTGCCTGCTCTGACCCATCTCTTTGTATCCGTCTGTCTCCTGCGGTTCTCTGGCTCCTCTCACCTTGGTAGCTAAGCGTGTTTCTCAGACGACCATGGCTTTTTGTTTCATCTTCTCCTCTTTTTAATAGTCTTTTCTCCTTCCTCTTAAATCGGTCCTTAATAAAGTTGAGAATTCTTGCACAGGGCTTTATAAACATGTGTTATTAAATTTTAAATCTGTTTTGAAAGTGCCTCTATCCTACTCCCTCCTAGTAAAGTGACCTTTTTAAATGGAGGGAAGTGGGTTTAGATGACAGTCATGATAAATGCGGTCATGTTCACTCAATAAAATAAGGCCCAGTGCATTTGAGGATAAATCAGTGAAATGTACAGCCCCACCTGTCTGTCTCCATCATTCATTTCCACTGTCACTTTCACAGTGGCTGATGGATCACAGTTGCTGTAAAATTAGACAGCCTTTAATCTCATTTCATCCTGATTAGCTTCTCCTTACCCTTTCCCTCTAACTCACTGACTGACACGCTAAAAACTCACACCGGGCTGTGTCTGAGCGTGGTGTACAAACTTCTCTGCAAATACCCTCTCTGTGGGGCAGGCAGGTGTTCCTCCGAGCTGAAATGGAGGAAGGAGGAGATGGGATTTTTCACGTTATTGAAGAAAAGCGGCAGACAAAGGCTCGCAGGAAATTAATCGTTAGCGGTAGCCTGGCCAGGCTCCGGGATGGGCCAAATTCTTCCTGTCGAACCCTGGCAAACCCACTGAGAAGATTGTTCCTATGAGAGGCTGAGTTCAGCATCCTCCTTGACATGTAATTCTGTGTCTGTGACAGGTTAGGTCCTGTGTGGGTGTGTGTGTTCGTAAGGGATTAACGATTTGCAGCACGCGTTACCTGGTGCTTTCAAGGGGCGTTTTACAGTGATAAAAAAAATTTGTTCATTCCCACAGTTTGGATTTCTGTATATACCTCGTGATTCGGAGGGACTCAACATGGTCAGGGAGAAGGACTGCAGTGTTGATGTAACGATTTCAGTGACAAAAGCCCCTCCCTCTTAGATGTCCACAGTGTTCCTCCATCCTCCCTGTTGTGTCCAGCTCCCTCCAGCCCCACAGGCAGATTCGTGAGACCAAGAACAGAGTTTTCCCCAAAGCTCTGTGAGAAACAGAGGTCATAGTAAAGGTCTGTAGTGTTTTATTGCAGTCACCTTCAATTCCAGACCCCAAACACTACCCTCCTAGCTTCCCTTTAGCTTTCCTGGGAGTTACAGATGGAAGTTTGGGTCATTTGGGCCCGATCCTGTATCAGTGGGAATGTTGCCATCAAGTTAAGTAGGAGCCAGGATTAAGCCCTTAGTTTTCAAGGTTTAATTATCATCTTAAGTGTGGGAGTCTTATTGCATAGTTTATATGCATGGGAACAGCAGAAAAGCTTAAAGTATAATTTCTTCCTCTGCTGGCCCTGTTTGTGTCAATATGGAACATGAAGAAAGTGTTTGCAAAAAGGAAAATGCAGCATGTGAAAAATCTGTGTGTCTGCTGCCTCCAGACAGTTCTTTTGATAAATGCTGGAGCTGTCCAGACTGACCTGTGGAAGAGCCTGGTTGAGGGTATAACCACTGGCTTAGACCTAACTGGAAACCATAACAGAGCATGGGATTAGGTAACAATTGAAGCCCCTGCAGACTGATCCTGGGGAGTCTCTTCTTGAGAGGAGGGATCCCCAAAAGCATCTAAGGAAGACCAAATTTCCCAAGGGAAACCCAAATTTATTACGCAGTACAAGCAGCCACAAAATCAAGGAAAGTGCTGTGATTTTGAGAGAGATCTTGAACTAGGAAGATGGCTGAGATTAAAGAATGAGATAGGTATGACATGGATAACAAAAATCTTCTTCATGCTTTCATCCCACTGCAGGGCTCTCTAGGTGATATAAAACCTTATGCAGTCCCTGGTCATATGAAGTGTACTAGTAACAAATAACCTTAGTTAATGAACTCTCACTGTACCTGGCTGCCCAATTTAAGAACTGCTTCACTTACATGACTTGTAAGAGCACAGACTATGAAAATGATATTCGACCTTTACTAGGAACTAAAAACATACCTTACTTATTCATCATTGCCTTGGCAAAAACTTCAGTAAGAAGCTAAAATGAGCCCACTTGATCTTTAAGAAAATGTGTCCTAAATAACAAAGCTGTGCATATTTCTTCTTATTATTATTTGCATATGCTATACTGCACAAGTGCATTCTGAGAAAAATAAAAGATAATAAAACAAATGAAATGAGAGATATATCACCCAAAATAATCCAAGTGTGAGATAGGCTGCCTCCTTTTTTTTTTTTTTTTTTTTTTTTTTGCTTTGGGAAAAGAACACAAAGTAAGAGCTGGCCCTGGGGCAAATTGGTTTCCCACTGCCCTCGTTTCCCAAGTGCTCTGTTGATCCGTGTCAAGCAATAAGTTCCCTGCCTGTACATGCACATCACCTCCCCATTTGTCCTCACCTAGATTTAAGGTGCCCATATGATGAGCTGAACAAGGACATCATTTTTCCTACTGGTGTCACTGGGCCAAAACCACTCTATGTGGTATGTTAACTACTGCTGCATAAGTTTACATTCACCATGTAATACCACAACAGTGCTATATGGCACACTGCAATAATATATGCATAGTATATATGTACAAGTCCTTACTTTTGTGTCTTAGCATTTGTAGGGGAAAATGGAAACGTAAAAAAATAGATTATTGCTACTGTAGTTGATCCACAGTGATCGCGACACCTCCAAAGCAAAAAAGGGATATTGCAAACCTAATGCCACAGTTTTGATCTTTGTTAACAAAAGGCTTCCTGATTAGATGAATAGAAAATGTGTGATTGTGCTGCTAATGACATTGTACAGGAAATTAAGCGTATACATTTGGAAAAGGCATTAAATCAGCAGGACCTTAATTTAAAAACTTAAAACTGTATGGAAATGCAGCTTGTTCATTGCTGTGTAATAGAAAGCTACCGAACATACTGACTCTTCTTGTGGAAACATTACCAGCAGAACAAAGCTGGGCTGAGGTTTTTTTAATGTTTCCTCGCATACTGGGATTCAGAGCATCTGCTTCTTTTCAGGGCAATATCAGGCAACTTCACCCCTTTTTACAAGTTGTTTTTAGAGCAGCATATATGACATTTGGGCAGGTGAGGGGGCCAAAATTCCAGCTTTTTATTCTTAATTATTTACAAGATTGAATAGCGTAAGATTACTAATAAGTGGCTTTGTCTGCTGCTAAGTCAGTGGACAATCATGCTTGGGGTGAGGCATTCCCCTAATACTTCCTACAGATGTAATCTCAGTGCTGTATTTTATACGCCTGGAAATATTTGATGGAATCAGTGCCCTGAGCTGATGAAAAATTCTTCCTTTACTTGCAGTTATGCCATATAACAGTGCCCATCACTGTGTCGTGGAAGTGGAAAACTTCTTGTTCGTGCTGGGAGGAGAAGACCAATGGAACCCCAATGGTACGTATACAATATTAAAAGGCACAGGCAGCATCTGCCTTCCTGTGTCTGCCTCTCTGTCAAATCAGCTGTTGTAGACATTAGCATGGCATTTGGAGGACCCTCAGCCTAATTGTTGAACCTAGTGAAGGCTACTTTTAGTACTGTTGTAATAAATATCTGGTACTTTAGCAGTAGCATCTCCGTCATTCATCAGCTCCCACATCCCTTGAGAAATGCCACAGGCAGCAGAACAGACTCTTTCAAGTGCATGCACCAGGCAGCAGCTGTTAAGAATTTTAACCTTCATTTCCAGTCTCCTTCCAGTCATAATATAATAATGCAATTGCAGTAGATGAATGCTTCTCTTCTATTGTCAAACAAGATACTTGCAGCTAAAGTTGTTAATGTGTTAATTATCTAGACCCTGAGATCCTTAAACTGGTCCTTTTTTAGTCTTGTGCAAGAGCTTCTCATATAGATTATCTGCTGCTACCTTCTTTGATTTGATTACTTCATAAATTTACCGCAAAGAGAAATTAAACAATTTAACAGGCTTCTGAGCAAAGCAAAAGGAGAATACCATGCCTTGCGAAATTCACAAAATTGTCAAGACGTTGTTAAAAAGCTTGCACACGAAGAAAGAGTTGTAGTTGTAGCAGTCTGTGTAACAGAGATAATTATGACTGAGAAACCATAAAACAGCTTGCAGGTACACATTTTTACTTTAAAACACCAGAGGATCCAGCTGAAATTACATATACTGCGTATATTTTATTGTGAATGCCCCATTTCAGCATCTGCACTAAACCAAATTATAGAAAATTGTTACATCTGCTCACTTCCTAAAACCTGAGACAAACAATCCAGTCCACCCTGTAAGCATATTTCCGGGGTGGTTAAAAATATCACTAAATGTCTTAGGAGAAGAGCCCTTTAGTTCCATTGTTGAATTTCCTTTATATTAAACAGAAGATAGCATAGTATCATTAATGACAATTATTATTAGGACTGTCAGCCACATTCAGCAACTAAGGGCCCCTGTTGTACTTGGTGGTAAGCATATGGTTAATAAGAGGCAGACCTTGTTCCAGTCAGTTGATAGATAAATAAATGGCAGTGTCACACAAAGGGTGAAAGAAAAGAAATAGAACTACCCACGGTTTAAACATGTGGAAACTGAGTCACAAGGTGGTGGAGACATTTTAGAAGGGGTGCATCTCCTGTCTCTGATGTAGGAGTCAAGCACAACTGTTCATGAGATGGATAGTACCTTAAGTCTAAGGTTGCCCAGATCAACTCCTCAGCTGAAGATATTGCTGAAGATGTCTAAGAGCTTCCTTGTTCTGTGAATACCAGTGCTGTGGTTTCTCTGTAGAGAAGATAAGAATAAGAGAGCTAGGAGGATTGCTGATACTGATCTCTTCACAAATGTACCCCAAGAGAAATGGATCTTACTTGTCACAAAACCCTGAAATCGTGAACTGCATCCTGTGCTGTTGCTGAGCCAGTTCTTTCTCAAAACTCATTTGCTCTGTGTGTGCAGCTACATGGGAACTGCTTGCACATATCTGCTTCAGTTTATGTATAGGCCCTTGTCTGCCATCCTCATAGCACAGGAGGGGCTTCATGTGGACCTAGATGGAACTGTCTTGCCAGAGCATTACAAGGCTTTTGATTTGAGTGCGAAGATGTTTTCCAGTGGGAAGAATTATCCTCGAGATGGAGGCAGTGGAAGGAGCACTGTATCTTTAGCCATCAGCCCAGCAGATTCTTGAGAAGCTGGGTGGACCCTGGGGAGTGCCCATGCCCCCTCTGTGCTGCTCCTGTGACTTACTGACAACCTAGAGAACATGTGAGACATATTTTCTCACATTTTTTACATCCTCCTGTGGCTATGCCTTTCCAGTCACAAAGGATCCCCGCATGAGTAAACGCTGATGAAAGCAGGTTGCAGAACAGAGGCATGGATTTAAGACCAACCTTCAGAGCCCTTCACCTTTTGGCATGGCTGCAGAGACCTTCCTGCAGAGAGCAGCATCTGCCTCCTTTTGTCCTGTCATCCTGGTTTGCTACTCCTGATTTCTGATCAGTTGTCACAGTTTCTGCGTTCTGACAGGTGCTTCCTAACACGTGTGACACATGACTGATGAGCAAGGCAAAATAATAGATACAGCTCTCTTCCAAACTGAAGTCCGAAATTAAACTGGAGTCAAACCAGTTACACCAGACAGCTTAAGTAGGTCATCAAGTCCTTTTCCTGCCATCACAGGCATCGTACAGTCCCATTTTGTAAATTTTCTAAGCTGTGTTCAAAAAGGAGTTGGGTTTTTAGTCCCCACTAGTCCTGCTGGAAAGCTGTTACAGAACCTAATTGCTCTAAATGGCTAGGAACATTATTCTAATTTCCAGTAAAATGTATTCTTTGACTGTTTAAATTACCTTATTCTCATGCCAAAGTTGGCCTTTAGCGTAGTAGTTTTTCCCCTCCTGGAGATTTGTTCCTCTGAGGTGTTAGGGACAGCGCTTCTATTCCCTTTCAGCCTTTGTTCTTCCTAGATGCATCAAGCCAAGTTCTTTGTCTCCTGCCATAAGGTAAACTTTCTGTTCCTCCTGTCACCATAGTAACTCTTCTTTGTGCCTGTTCTAGTTTGATTTCATCTTCCTTCCTGTGAAGTGACCAGATTTGTATCCCCTATTGCCATTCCAGATGACCAGATTTGTATCCCCTATTCCCACTCCAGGCCCACAAAACCCTACTCTTTCTACCCTGCACCAGACAGTCTTCTAGTCAGGTCCAGGGAGGTTCTCCTCCCCCTCTACTCTGCACTGGTGAGACCACATCTGGACTGTTGTGTGCAGTTCTGGTCTCCCCAGTTCAAGAGGGACAGGGAAATACTAGAGAAAGTCCAATGGAGAGCTACGAAGATGATGAAGGGACTGGAACATCTCTTCTATGAGGAAAAGCTGAGAGCCCTGGGGCTGTTTAGCCTGGAGAAGACTGAGAGGGGATCTTGCCAATTGTTACAAATATCTGCAGGGTGACTGTCAGGTAGAAGGGCCCAGTCTCTTTTCAGTGGTGCCCTGTGATAGGATGAGAGGTAATGGTCACAGACTGGAACACATTAAGTTCCAACATGAGGAAAACTTCTTTCCTGTGAGGGTGATGGAGCCTGGCCCAGGCTGCCCAGATTGACTGTGGAGTCTCCTTCTCTGGAGGCTTTCAAAAGCTGCCTGGATCTGTTCCTGTCTGGCCTGCCCTGGGTGACCCTGCTCTGGCACACGCAGCTGTACTCAATCTCCAGAGGTCCCTTCCAGTCCCTACCATTCTGTGATTCTACATACATGGTTCTGGCAGTGAGTATGTGTATGGCACGTGTTACATTAGGAGGGCAGGGTCCCCAGATCATAGGTTTGTATGACAACAATAAAAAAATCTGCTGTGTAACCAGTGGTCACTGAAGTCTCCAGTAGCTCTGAAAGATGTAGTGAATACAGCGGCATTAAAACATCTCACTGCACTACTTTATGTTGAAATCCTGCAATTTGAAATACACATAGATTAATAGATCTCATGAATAGTGAGACCTAGAGCAAGTAAGATGCTGCTGTTACTGTTGTATTGATTGAATCCATAGTACTCTATGCTTCTATTTCTAAATTGTCTGTATAGGCTAAAGGAACTTGGATACGGACCAACAGCAAAGCCTTGCTTCACTAAGCCCCGTTGCCCTCAGTGCATGGGGATGTCACCCTATGTCTTCAGATGTGTTGGGGTGGTGCTCAGCATAAAGGGCTTTGGTCCTCATTAGGCACCACACTGGATTTGAAGGGAAGTGCTGCATTATTCATCAGCCTTCTGCTTTACCCTGCTCATATGGAACATGCTTATAACATAGCGAGGGAATGAGTTTGCTTCCAGACAGAGTGGCCAACATGGTTTCTTTCTCTGTTTTCTTGTAGAACATAATCTTAAATTATTACAGATACAAATTCTAGCTGTATTGTTATTCTTCTCTGCAGCCTTGATGGTCTGTTTACGCATGCTGAAGTAAGTGTGGAATGAAACATGCAGAGCGAGCCAATCCTACAGAGTCTTGTCCGATGCAAAAATATTCACCTTGTAGAATACCCAGTGACCATTTAGAGAGCTGTGACATCCGCAGTAGGGTTGTTCTGCTGGCCTGTGAAGCCTCTAATTCAATTTTTTAGTCACACATACATAAACCAAGGTTTCTGTTTCTGAGATCCTCATCTGTTGAAGTCTCAGGTGTTACAGGAAATTGCCGTACACTCACTTGCTTCAGTTTTCTTGCTTTGATGTCAATCTGCATGTAAAATAAGGTGAAATCTTAATATCGCAAAGACACGACTACAGTTCTTGGGCTTGACAGCAGGGATAAGCTAGTTAGCTGGCTTCTGTAGCTCATGTTTCATATTTTTGCTAACACACTTGGAATAAAACTCTAAGAGTGTATTCCCCCTTCGATGCACATGTGTAATTCCTTCTAACTTACACTGGAAGTACATGGCAGAATAAACCACCTAGTGCAAACACTGCACACCCCATGCTGACGGCTTACGCAGCTCCTGGTTATTTGCACAAGTTTTTTTTACCATGTTCCACATAGAGATGATGTGAGGAGAAAGAAAAGCACATGTTCTTTTGATTTTTCTACCTGACACATAATGCTCTAGTCATAAAAATACCGTGGGGATGCCCTCTTTTTGGGCAGTAATTTTGTTTCGCGCTGTGATTTATTTGGGCTGTGAAAGTACCACAGCATCTGTAAGTAAATTTAAATACACATTTTCAAGATCTTATTACAGTGAGCAAGAATAATCTCTATCTGCTTTTACTGCTAGCAGTTGCTAATTCAAACATTGCAGTGCCCCATTTGTTGAATTATTACTGTACACATAGTGTAATCATACATTGTTGTAAAAGGGGGAACCCTTCATAAAAGCTGTCAACGTCTGAAGTGTGTGTAATATATATTACAATCATGATGTTAAATACATGAAACAAACAGCTGAGTGTCAAAATAATCTATCTTTACAGGGAAACACAGTACAAACTTTGTTAGCCGATACGATCCCAGGTTTAACAGCTGGATACAACTTCCGCCCATGCAAGAGAGGTAAAAACCTGCTATGTGTTTTTCAATATCCATTTTATCACCCTAGGAGCAGCTGAAGTTCGGCTTGGTTCTGGGAGTAAGGTGGCCTACGGAAGCACTGAAACTGCTGAGATAAAACTGCACTTTTATGCAGTTGCATCCCAGTTGGCTCCTCATTTTTTTTCGACTTTCCAAATTCAAAACTCCAAATGCCAAATCCTGCAGTGCTAACTCATGCAAAACAACGACGGACTTTGTGCAATTACTGGTTGCCTGAGTATGGTCTGAAGGATTTTTCTGAAGTCTCCATAGTGTCCTGTCATGTTCCCTGACTGAAGTGTCATGATGAGTTTGCAGTAAACAAGCAGTAATTATAGTCAGATACCTTACAGGGAACTGAAACCTTCATGTGTAGACTCCATCCTGTTTCACCATGCCAGCCATGAAAAGCTCTCCTGAACATGCCTCCCCTTCTCAGAGAACTCTTAATCCTAGGTGGTCTTTGAGTGAAGTTGCTGTCAGCTAATGCATATTAATTATGCACTTTTTAATCTCACTGTGTACCGAAGGTGCATGTGGACCTGAGCGAGCAATGACCCGTGCAGATGGTGTAAACAACTCGATCCTATATCCCACCCTGGCAGGAAAACACCCCCCAATCCTGAGCTAAATGATGCATGTTTCGTAAGAAGATTCTCAAAGGCAGACAATCCAAAGTTAGAATGTTTTACAAAGTAGCATTCAGTGTCCATCCCTCAGTTCAACACTCATCTTCTCATGGATCCGGTGTATGAGAGATCTCACAGTGTCTTCCTAAGACACGTTCCTTATTCCACGTGCTGTCAGGATTGTAGCTCTTTTTCTGTTGGCTGTCAACGCTGTTCAGGTGTCTGACAGTCATAAATATATTGAGCTCAGTGCAGCTTTATGATTCAAGGTATGTATTACAGGATGCATGGAAAGCTGGCTGTCATTTCAAATTTCCAGAGGTGAAATGTCCATCTGTAGAGTTTGTAAAGGGCCTTTGTTCAGGATTCAGTTTGACTGCCCTACATCCATATGTGTGATACTTGCTTCCAAAAAATGCTGCATCGTGCCAGTGCATGAAAAAGGGCAAGTAGAACAGACCTGAGTAGGTTCCCTGTTGGAGCTGAGTGGTCTGATAAAATTACCCATATAAATGGAGACAAAAAAGAGCATCACCATTCATTATCATCTCTGGCTTTAATAGCATCATCCTTTACTTTAAACATCCTTTACTAAAATTCCTTCTTCAGTTGTTAATAGAACTAGTTCAGCGAGCTAAAAAAGCAGCCCCCAGCCAGCACTGTGGGATAACCCCACAACTGGGTTATTCACCTTAAATGGGAGGGGTGCCTTCCTCTCGGGTCCAGCTCCCTGGACCGAGTCACGGCCAGCGCGGGGGCATCAACATACAGGTCATCCTCAGGAAACCAGGAGGCCAACTGCTGCTGTATGGAGCACGAAGCTCTTCTGTGGAGCCTGATCTGTGTCCTAATTAGGACACGGGGTGTCTGCAAGCAAAACTCCTGAGGGGCACCTGTGGCTGGCTGGACGGTTGGGTTTATTTGGCTGACAAAGCTCAAAAGGAAGAAGCAGGTAGTTGAGGGTACACGGTAGGACAGAGCAGCCAGTTATGTTTCACTAGAATGTATGTTTATAATCACACGTTTGTGTTCTGGTGGAAGCTGCTGCCTTCAGCCAAGAGTCAGAAACTCTGCTGCACATAGTGACTGCTTAGCAGCTGCCCAGTAATAAATGGTAGTATCAGCATCTCAGCTCCTTACGGTGTTACTGAAATGTAATGGTCCTCTCGATACACAGCTCCTCCTGCAAGGGGCTTTGCTATGACAACACTTAACGGTCACCTCTTTTGTTCAGGATACATAACTCATAGGCTTGCCCATTATTTTTCTTTAAAGGCTCCTAAGCATTGGGGCTATTGTTGGAAAATGGGGATTTTCCAATAATTTTCTAAAATGTTTTTAATGGTTTATTTGCTCATCCCTAATGACTTCCTCAGAGTTGTTGCGGTCTTTAGAGGTAGGGTCTGGCCCAGTTTTTAAAGATCATGCAAACAAGACAGAGCTTTTATGCATTTTCCTTTCCCAGCTCCTTTAGTCAGATAAAGTTCCCATTAAAGTCAACAGGCTATTTTCCCCCCCTAGGAGTACAGGGTCATGCCCTGTCTCTGCTGGCATAATGCAGGCACCACTGACAAGACAGACTGTTTAATGGGTTTTTCTGAGTCATTATGGTCCATCAAGTCAAAACCTACTTAGGAATTTTAGTCTGAGAATAATTGGCTGGATAGACTGTAATAGCTCTTCTGAAATGACTGCCAGGTAAATGTGGGCCTCATTCACAGGCAGTATGTTCTCAAGTTGAAAATCTGTATGAAATATTTGATGAGTAAACTTTTATCTCATATGCTAAAATCCATATCTGATTGATTTTACTGGGTGAGCTATAAAGAAAAGTCTAATCCCGTTACGGATTCAGAGCCATCAGTTTATGTTCTTTAAAGCCAAGTTTGGTTTCTTTTCACTTGAAGAACATCTCAAAAACAAATGCATTTTAAAAGTATGTACTATTTTTAGGTGTGTGTTGTTTGGAGGAGCAGCAAATGACTCATAAGGTTTTGAAATACACATCTGCCTGATGATGCAAAAACAACGGGATGCTTTTTGGAGAGCAGCTGAGTTAGGCTAACAGGCTTCATACGTAGCAGACGTAGCTGAACTTGGGGCATGAGCCTCAGCTGGACACCTCAGTCAGTACTGTCACATCTTGCCAACTCAACCCAGAGCTGGACAAGGTGTGTGGAACATAATAACATTTAAAACAGCTTTGTTTTTCTTACATTCCAAGTTAAAAGCTTTTGTTTAAAGACCAGCAAAGAATGCACCGTTGTACTGGAGCCTGGAGAAGCACAAGTAGAAGTGAGCAAGTCACTGAGGCCAAATGAACTGAGAAAAGAAGCTGCAGAGAAAGAGATTTATAAAAAGGACATTTCATTTTAGTCTTTGACTTTAGTAATAGTTATGTTAGCCCTTATTATGATGACTTTAGTTCTCAAAAAGCAAAGCATACGCTGTAAAAGTGACTGAAATCAGGTCCATGTTGCAATCATCAGGAATAGCACTGGTACTTTAAACCTCAGACTGGTAGTTGTGTTTCTTGTTTCAGGGCATAAATTCATCTGTGTGTATCAGAAAGAAATTCTTCCCTTTTATGTGTGTGTGCTTATGAGAAGAAATTAGTTGGGTTGATTATTGAGTGAAGGGGTGCGAAGAAAAGCATTTCAGAGACCAGTGAACATTGAGTACTTGCAAGTCCTGAAGAAAACCACAAAATAATTGTCTTGTTGCACATATTCAGATGCTGGGGAGCATTCCCGTTATCTGATTAGAGTGGATAATGTCTTCCCAGTTTTGTGGGGAAAGTTGTCATGCAAAGGTTGCTGTATTTTATTTTTATCTGACTCGTATTTTAGAGCAGTTTAAAAAGTCATCGCTTAACATCGTGCCCCTTAGATGCTCCATCATTCAGAAGTGAAAAAACCCAAAAAGCTGAAGATCTTTGCGACGGGAGCTACTGAGTGAATTTTCACATCCAGGCAGAAGAGCGAAGCGTGCTGACGCTTTCATTTGTGCTCCTTATAGTGACACTGTGTGGATGAAGCCAGGAGTACACGTACAAAACTGTGTCAGTGAAATCCTAGTTAAGAGAATAATACCTGCCAGTGGAACCTACCTCTGCTTATTAAATCTGAGCTAAAAATCCACGCTGAGAGCAGCTCCTTAATGGGTTCGTCAGAGGAGGTGCACGAGGAGAGGCAAGCGGATGCGTGAGCATCCCAGGCATTGACAGCAGGCACCCTGTGGGCTTGTCCTTGTCGTTGCTGGACACAGGAGGGTCAGAGAACATGTCCTTGCCTGTGCAGGCTCTCTGATGTCTAATAGGATGTGACCTCTGCAACTTTTCCTGCTTCGGGGGCTTCTATGGGCTGTCTTGCCTCTGGCCTGCCACATACTCTCAAGAAGCATGTAGGCACTTGATTGCCTCTAACACCTCTACCCTCTGTCAAATTAGAGTGAAATCAGCCAGCAGGTTTTTGTTGAGGAGACAACACTCAGGCAGACAGGGGTACACATACAGTGTAACCAAATAAGCTTTGTTTCCATAGAAAATCAGGCTAAAAACATAGATGCACAATTTGCTGCCCGACCATGCAGAGCAATATATGCCATCAGCTTCTATCTGCCCATTGACAGATAAATTAAATGGTCTTATTTAATTCGTCAGTTGAGCTGGAGGCATTTAGCAGTATTCCTGTCCTCCTATTTGCATCCTTTTCTTCCAGTAGCCATATCCCTGTGGTGGCATTCCCACTCAACAAGGGATGCTGTCCTGCACTGTCCAAGTTGCCCATGTGCAGGCAAGGCAAAAGCAAAGCAGGAGGTGCTCAGTGACTCTGGCTGGTGGGGAGGCCTGTCAGGGGTGCACCAAATCCAAAATGTAAGGCCAGAAACAGGCATCGTTGTGTCAGGCCTGCCTTCCGAATGCCCAGCTAGCCCTGCTGTTCCCATGGCTGTATGTTCATGTCTGCCTGACTGTTTCTTCAACTTAAAAACCACCAACAAGTCTCGGCCACATTTAACAAAGAGGGAAAATGTTAAAGCATACCCCAAATTTTGTGAAAATAGGCAGCCAGGTAGAGGAGAGAAATCTTATTCCTGCCATCACTGAAGGAAATGCTCCTGAGCATGTGGCTGGCAGGCAAGAGACATGGTACAGCAGGCTTTGCCAGCTCACCTGCTCATGGGGTGACTGCAGGGAAGCCTGGGCAGGAGTTGGGACGTGTCAGAGCTGCTCACTGCAAGGTGCTGTGCTCTGTACGTGGACCACTGCCCATCCCAAATGCTTTACAGCAGTCTGCAGGATCAGGCCCTTGATGGTGCAGGTGACCATCAAGTCCCCCAGATACACCGTGAGATTCACGAATGCAGTATGCAGCTGCTCCCAGGTTCGAACTGGAGTGCCTGGGCAGGAACCGGAGCACCTCGTGTCAGGCACAGAGCGGGGTTTGCAAGCTGCGGCCACACTCCAGTGTGCCTGCTTTGCAGGAGCTGTCAGAGCTGGACCTTGCCATGCCTGACCTGCCTGCTTGTCTCTGGGCTCCCACACCACTCCACTTCCACCCAAGAGAAAATGTGAAGTTCGGGACTGACAATTTGTGCAGTTCACTGTTTTGTACAGGTCTTCATCCTAGCCTAGCTGTGCTTTTTGCAGTCTTCTTTCTCGTGTCATTGCAGCTTAAAATTAAAGGCCTCTACCCCAGCAAACCTTCCTGCTGCTGAGCAATCCAGGGAGCTCTCCCTGAAAGTGGGGTACACCAAACAGGGTCTCTCAAAATCGTCTGCTTCTCTAATTTCACTTCAGCAACAGACACTCAGTGTTAGTTGTGGAGGCATGGGGAAGATGAACTAACACATACCTAGCAGTCCTGGCCAGAAATTCTTTTCCTACATACCTAAGTTGCCCATGAAAGCGGGCAGGTGGCTAAAACTTTTCCCAGAGTTAGCTGGATGGAGGCAGACTCTTTTGAGTTAAAGGGTGGAAATGTAACGTTGTGCCCAGCGTAGGGAAAGTTGTTCTATTTGCAGTACTGCAGAAAGAAGAAAAAAAATGATAATTGAAGAAAAATTTTGATGATGTGGTTCTCTTAGTAAATTGGGAACAATGACCCTTGAAGGACCATAAAGAAAGTGAATGTCAAGATAATTCATTATTGTTATATTATCTACCTCATTTTTCACTTTGTCTTACTGAGTTGTTATATCCCTTACAAGGTAATGCCCCAAACATTAATGAGCACCTTTTTATCTTTCACGGCTGTGAAAAAGCAACAAACAGCATTGAAAAGGCATATTTTCTGCCAGGTTTATGCATGCGTAATTGTTTTGATGCCAAAAATGAAGTATTTCTTTGACGTGGAGCATGTATTTGATTAGCAAAGCAGCCTGAGACTCTAGGATAGCTGTAAATGTGTGAAGCTCCTGGACACTTCTCTCTGAAGTGGCATTTGAAGGAGCAGCTATCTTAGTTCAGGGAGTCAACTGGAGAGGAAAGAATATCGGTTGATGTGGCTACTTAGTTTGTCCTTGGCTTGTTTTGTTTTGTTCTGCCCTGTCCTCCAGGAGAGCCAGTTTCTATGCCTGTCGCCTTGACAAGAACTTGTATGTAATTGGTGGAAGAAATGAAACTGGCTACTTGTCCAGCGTGGAGTGCTACAATCTGGAGACAAACGAGTGGCGTTACGTGTCTTCATTACCACAACCTTTGGCAGCCCACGCAGGAGCCGTTCACAATGGCAAGATCTATATTTCAGGCCAGTGTCTTTTCTACTTCCTGCTCTCTAACACAAAACCGAC